>JAHCHA010010614.1:0-15514 GCA_027742795.1 Vigna hirtella
AAAGACTAAGGCAATTTACAAACGAAGACACATCCTCAAATAATTTGTTCATTTCTAGTCTCCTGTGGAATTTCAAACCAATAGATGTGATTAAAACATGTAAGAACCGAAACAAAATTATCATTGTATCATGATTTGTCAACTCAAATTAACAAAATAAATCCAAGAACGACAAAAATAGTTTTGGGTCTATTCAAGCAATTAAAGAACTTGATCTCAATACTCTATCAAATCTAATGAACATATATTCTAAGCATAGTTTATGAGAAATTCGTCCAAAAAGCATATATTGCAACAAATTTATGTATTTCTACCATCCAATGAATCAGTAGAATTTAAGGAAGTTGGTTTACTGGCAAAAGAGATTTGCAAGTCCATAAAATATCATCAAGGGAAGGGAAGGGACCAAGTGGGACTGTTTTTGGTCCGGCGACACTCCGGCGACGCTCCGACGGCAGTCCGGCGGCCACCGCAAGGGTCCGGCACAGGGAAGGAAGCGGGTGGGAGGAATCGATACTCAAAACGCAAACTTGGTTGGCTGGGCCGGAGGGAAGACGATGTCGTCTTCGGTTCGTCTGCCAACACCGGCGCTGCGGCAACCCGCAAACCGAACTGCGTGGCTGGGTGGAAGACGACGGACACCGGCGACACTGCGGCGGCACTAGATGGAGCGAAAACGGCAACGTCTACGGGCGGCGCGTATCCGGCGAGAGCTGTGGTGGCTGGTTCGAAGGAAAGAAGGAAAGAAGGTGCTCCATCAAATGTTCTCCGTTTTCTCTCTCTCAAAACATTTGAATCTCAAATTTTCGAAACAATCCTAAAATTTGAATCTGCCCCCAATTCTGTCATTGCCACGTCATTCTTTGATTTAAAAAAAAAATTCACGTGCACCAGTAACATTTAGACACGCGTCCAGTGTCTAAATGTTGTCAAAAGAGATTGTTCAAATATCATTTTCCAAAAAAATAATAAATCTGTTGTCATTTTCCATCCATCAAAAATCTTTGGTAGAGCAAGTTCAATTCTCTTTCACAAACCATTTCCCAGTATTTTATAGAATTATGTATACTTTAAATTCTCACAAGTTTTATGAAATGAGGAAATGATGTTACAACAAGATTAATCTTTGATTTTTATGATATTTTAGTATTTTGAAGGTTTTCTAAGTATTTGAGACTTTTATGTAATTTCAGACTTTTTCTACACTAGAATTCTTATAACTTGGAAGTGACACTGATAAATCATTTTATTTCAGTTGAAGTTGAAATTTTATGTAGATATTGAATTTATAGTGAATGTGAGTATTAATATGAGTCAAATTTTATGTAGATATTGAATTTATAGTGAATGTGAGTGTTAATATGAGTCAAATTGTTAAGCCATGGAGGTTTGGAGTAATCACTTTTCATTTAAGTGGTCATTGACCAAATTTGAAGTAGTTATATTTTATTAATTATTCATAGATATATGCGTGTTTTTTATATTTATGGTTTTAATAAACTAAAATTATTTTAATTCACTAAAACAAAGTTACAAGCCAATACTTTAGAATTTTAGTATATTAAAACCAGATTTTAATATGTTAAAATCGATGAAGTTTGAATTTTAAATAATTTTAATCAATTAAAAATTATTTTAATTTATTAAAACAACTTCATTGTAAAGTTTAAGTAATTAAATTTTTATTTTTAATCATTAAAACCCAGGTAATTACATGAATTTAGTTTTAAATTATTTTAATTGTATAATATGTTTTTAATTAATAAAAAATAATAATTGATCAAAATATTTTTAATTGATTAAAATGTTTTTTTCTTCCAAACCTAAAAGAGAAAAAAAAAAACATCTCTACATATTAAAAGACCTTTTAAACATTAATTTAGACGAATTCAAATAATGGATTAATGATTACCTGCAATGCACTATAAGATCAAAATATAACTAAAAAAACAAGATAAAATAAAATAATTAAGACCCTAAATTTTATTTTATTTACAATCAATTATGCGATCAAAAATTTAAGTTTTTATATCATTACATGTTGATTCTTATGTAAAACTCCTTTATTTTAATAAAATTAACTTTAATAAAATTGAAAGTTGTACTAACAAATTTCTTAAATTAATTATCAAAGCAAAATGAGTTATACACTAATATTCCTCGTAAATTTAGTATTGTTAAAAATTAGAAAGAGATACAAATGCATTGAGTTTGGACTTTTAAAAGGAAATTTAAATAGATGAAAAAGACCGAGAACATCAACATGTTAATTTATAACAGCGATATAGTATACTTTAAGTATTACCATTACAAGTATTAGTTTGGTCCTATATTCAATATAAATGAGTTTAAAGAGTAGTATATGAAAAAAACACATATATTTATTATTTTAAAGTTTTGGGTTGGAAATAGTGTTTTAATTTTCTTATATGAAGTGTTTATGATTCATTGGTGTTGAATTTTTTGGCATTCCCCTTAGTTTCACTAAGGAGGTTCATATAAGTGTGTCATGTTGTGATAAAATAACACTATTCATTATAAGAAAGTCCCAATATAAAATTAACTCATATGTAAAGAGAATATTGTTAGGATCTAAATGTGATTATTGAAGATAAGGAGATAAGAAGGAATAATATTACATTTAATGTACACATGTAATGATTACTTGAAAAATTGCCTTATAAATAGGTAAATTGGATGAGAAATTCACACACTATTTTTTGTTCAAGCATCATGGTATGTAATTATGTTCATAATTGTCATAATTTTGCACACATCTAATGCTAAAATTACTCATGAAGTTTCTCTCAAATTTAATTTGAATTAATACAACTAATTAGTGGGGACAAATTCATGAAAAAATAATTAATTTAAGTCATGACATTAGGATTTGAACTTGTTTCCAACTACAATAAGTGGGATTTCCACTTTATGTTTTATGATCTTCTTCCATGAGAAATCACACAAAAATAAAAAGATTTGCAATAAAGCACAAAATTTTATGCATCATAAGAAATTGTTTCCATGGTAAAATATGTGAATCATTTAACTTTTTAAATATATGATGAAATGAAGAATTATAAAAAGTGGAGGAGAAAGAATTTTGATTTGTCACTCTTAATGAACATCACGATAGAAATTGAGATAAAGAGAAAACAAAAAAAGAAAGAAAAACTCAAAAGAATGAATTTGCTTGTCATTTGAAGAAAAAAAAATACTTATTATCAACACATGTTACTTCATATATAAAAATCATATGTACAACATGTACTAATAATTGTTCAAACTAATCATCAATGTAAAATTACTTCTACACTAATGTAATACATTGATAAAAACTTCAAAATCAATATAACCATTCAAGATTCAATTTAGTATAACAAATGAAAACATACCAAATGGTGAACCTTCCATCTTAGCAACCTTACTATCATATTTAAAAATGATTTTGTATTCATGGCAAGAAAGATTATAGTCTCTAATACCGAACCACACAATGAATCTAAAAATAGAAGCACCACATCATTTCTCAACTTTATTTTTTATGAATTAAAATATTATTATGAATGTTTTCCTGTATATAGCAAAATAAACTTTATTTAAATCATTGAAACTAACATGACATTTCACAACAAAAACATGCATACATACATTATCATCCATAAAAACCAATTCCAAACAACCAATTCCAAACAACCAAATCCTTATCATCCAAGTTTCAATGCTCAATTATTCTTCAACATAAAAATACAACCAATGTTATCATATTAAATAGATCTAACAATTTTTTTATAAGAATTCAAATATAAATATCTCATCTCAATTAAGATTAAAACACGAAGTAATTATAAAGGAAACTAGAATGTAGTATATATATTTATAGATTTCATGGAATTTATACAAAGTCTTTGATGTTACACATGAATATATTGGTTTAGATTACTTAATAATCCAATCCAACCTAATTCAATTCAATCCATTTCAATTCAATTATATTGAGATTTTGTTTCGTTTATGATTGAATCAATTATAACCCAACTCAATCCAAACTAACTAAATTTTTTACAGGTTAAATGACAAATTTAATATGAGTGATTCGAGAACTAACCCGAGACTCATTTTTATACTTGTGTCATGATTTTATTTTTTCATGTCTTGAATTACTTTGAAGAAACTTGATATGACTTGACTTATTAAATTACTTATAATCTTAAATTATTTTTTGTAAAGATTGCGTTATTTTTTAATTGGTTGAAAATTGAAAATTATACTATATCAACAAGATAAAATACTAAGCTAATTAACTCAATTAAATCTAATTCGCTCAAGAGTAAATTAAATAAAATTAGATTTAAGATAACAAATGTAAAATATGATCATGGATACTGTACGTATCCCATACATAGATATTTTTTTTTAAAATAATAAAATACGATACATGATATATGCATATTGAAAAATGTACAATCATTTTGAAAACATGATAAATATATGATTATTATCGTGTAAATCTAAATTAAAATCATATGTATCAAAGTTGTCAATATAAAAAATTATAAATTATTATCATTACAAAAATTTTATTGCTTTATAAATTAAATACTTAGTTGATAAGTATTGATAAAGAATTTTAAAATATTTGACACAAATATGTATCAGACATAAATAGTAATCCAAATCAAAGTATAAGTATATACCAAACTTAGTAATTTCTTTAATAAATTAAGTTATTGACTTGTCTAAATCTTACCCAACCCAATTCAACATAACTCATAAATATCTTTAAAAATCACAAACAACTATGTTTAATGAATTGTTTCAAGGTTATGATCATTAATTAAATAAACAAACTGTGAATTATTTAATATATTTTTAATAAATTTTATATTTGAATTAAAAGTTGACAGTTAAGTTTATAAGAAATCCACCTGTCAAAAATAAATTTTCCTTTCATATTTCGCAAACTCTTTGATATATTTTGAAGGACAATTTAATGTCTTACCTTTTATATCATGATCATACTATTAGAATATTAAAATAAATATAATTAATAATAAATAAATCTCATTCAGAGATTCTCACCCCATTACAAATTTGTTGGATGGACTTCATCATATAATATATGAGATAAGCCAAGCCCAGAACAGTTGTAGATATTTTCTTTATCAGTATTATTATTTATTATCGTGATTAATGTTTGCAAAATTAGTTCGAAAATTTCAATTATATTTAGTAGGGGAGAGTAAATTATTAACGATGTGGGAGAAAGAAATAGGATAATATAAGAGCGAAGGAAGAAGCATAATTTTAAGGAATAGTGAAATCCGAGGGCAGAGAGCGAGGTGGGACACGGTGAGTGCTTAGAGTAGAAAGGTCAAAATTGAGGTTGTTTGATTTGTAGGCGGTGAATGGCGCAAGAAGAGGAACCCACATCTTCACCTATGCACCCATCTTCCTCGTACACCTTCCTTCTCAACATCATGAGCAAAAGGAGAACCTGGGCATGTCTTTTTCTCTTTGTCTATGGAACCCTTTTGGCTTCTTCATGGAACTTCCTCCAATCCACGCTTTCTTGGTACAATCTTCAAGTTCAGTCCTCCACCTCCGCCTGGCCGGCGCTCTACGCCTCCGTGCTTCTCGGCACCGTCTTTGGGCTCCTCTCCATGGTGGCGGCTCTGATGGTTATGGTTCCCGCTGTGCTGGTGACGTGGATCACGGTGGTGGTGCTGTTGGCCTTCTTTGGGAAGCCTAGAAGGACCCTGGTGGTGGAGGGAAGGAAGATCACGGGGGAGATTTTCGGGGTTGTGGTGAGGATTTTGTTGAAGGAAGGGAATTTTGTGGCTGCGGTCTGTGCTGTTTTGGGGTACTTTGCTCTTGTTAGAAGGAATGGGACTCAAGAGGGGGTTGTTGGTGAATCGTGAATGGTTGGTATTTGGTGGTGAAGTGGTTGGTTTTTTGGATTGTTACATGGGGTTTGGAAGGTCCTTGTGATTTGGTAAAGTGTCTTAATCTGTTTTTTTTTTTGTGGGTTGAGAGTAGGAAGGTGAAAGGTGCAACAGTGAAAATGTTACTTACTAGGATGTGTAGATGCTTAGCTTCCGATGATGTCAGGGTAAATCCCAGTGTATGTTCTAGCTAATTCATTAATTTTTACTACCACTTACAAGCTGATCTGTTTTTGCTGAATCTATAGATATGTAATTGTTACAATGAAGTTGTTATGCTCAAACTCAATTTAGCTCATTTTGTTCACTTTCTTCTGATTTTGATAAATCTGTTTGAGCAAGCATCCAAGCCTTTCGTGTTTGAGGGATCATAGACAATCTGATTGAAGATAGTTGTATTCTCGAGAGCATACTCAATAAATAGAAGTCACCCTTTATATTAGGTGACTCATAATAGAGATCATTGGGGTTTCTTGAGTTCTCAACCAACTTTAGAACAAAATTTGAAACTTAGAACCCAAATGGGAGAGGGATGAACATATCTGAGGTGTTTGTTTGATATGTTTGTTGAAGTCAAATTAGGGAGTGGAGTGAATAAGACTTTGTTGAGAATTTGATTAGAGTGTTTTGGTGCTTTTAAGTTAGCACAACACCTATTGAAAAGACAAGGGTGTTCCTTAGTTTTCATGCTTGCCCAACAAAAAACCATGTTGTGTCTAGTAAACTACGAATTAATCAGAAACAACTTCTGTTGGAAGTCACGTTTTGGTTGAAACATCTTTACTTAGAATAGAAAAGTTAATCATTGAACCCTTGTCAAATTATCTGGTGATAACAAACAGCCACCCATCTTACCTCACTTCTTTCTATGATTTCACCAAACATGTTACCAACTAGTCAAAGCCAGTATCAATCAACATATGAAAAGAAATATTTTTTACAGAGAAGATTTTGTGAATGGAATCGTTGTTGAACCTGTGATGAGATGTCTGTGTAAACAACATATTTGGCATCTAAATTCTGAAAATTTATCATTCTAAATTGTTGACAGAGTTTATTTGAGTGATCTTAGCTTAGGGTCAGTGAAGTTGTTTTGTAAGATATCTCCCACCAGATTCTTTTCTCCAAATGGTGGCAAACATCATGGAGAAGGAGAAGCTAGCTTAAAAGGGGACGTTTTAGAGTTCATGTGAAAGTAAAACAAGAATATTTGAATTTGGAATTTGGAATTTGGTGTTTTCTTGCAAATGTGTAACCTACCAACAACACTTTTTCTGCAGATTATCTTTTCTTGCTACTTGTTTTGCAAGCAAGAAAGAATCATTTGCTCCAATTGGACTCCAAATTTTCTTTTTCAATTTAAAAATTGATAATCCTATGAAAGTGTACCTTGCTACAGTTCTAACAACACCGGATTCATTGTATGTGTTTGTGTTTTTTTTTTAAAGGTTGACCTGCGTGTTTGACAGTAACCTAATTATAAAAGATACTAACTGTTTTCTGAAAATCCTTTTAGAGACATAAAGAAAGTAATTATTTTTTTTATAAGAAGTGTTATATTACATATTGATTAATTATAAATAAATAAAATAATGTAAAAAGTAGACAAGTATCTTGAGGAAAGAAAAAATATATTAGGTTTTGTTTAAAGAGTGGAACTTGTCTCCTTTATTTGTGCAGAATGAATGATATAAAAATAAGCAGTAGCAAGTGTATTCCTTGCTTCATGCTACTTATTTCTTGCTTCATGGCCCAATCACTGTTATCATTACAATATACATTAGCACCTAAAATTAAGCATGTATTTCACCCTTACCGACACTCCCTTGTCTATGTTTTTTTTTTGGCTCCATTAATTACGAAACTTAACATCAAAGCATGTCAAATGTATAAATCATAGGATATTGAAACACTAAATAAATATTATATATATAATTTCATATTAATCTAAAATTTTATAATGCTTCACTTGTATAAATCAAAATAAAATGTATACTTTTTTTAAAATATAAATAATGTGATCATTTTATAAATATTTAATATTTAATATGAATAATCATGATGATATGAAATTATAATTGACAGTTAGATCGATAAAATTTACTTTTTTTTTTTGCATACAATTGTTATGTTATAACATTCTTTTAGGAAAAATTCAAAACCCATGTAAAATTAATGTGTAAATAGCATTGTATGCGTAACGCATTAGTTAGAAATCACGTTTGTATTTCTGATTCATTGATAATAAATTCCATATGAATAAACTTTTCAATATTTACGTATTAAAGAAAAAGACATCCACATAAAAGTTATCAAACTTGCTTTGGGAGGAGAAATTAAATAAAAGAGTTTTTGTAAAAAAAAAAAAAAGAAGTATATAAGTTGATTTAGTTTACGAGATAAATTAAATCTATTTTTAATTTTTTTTTTCAATAAATATTTGTGGAGAAACTTATTTAGATTTAAACATATTATATACAAATATGGCTAGAGTTTGAAAATAAGCCTAATGTAAGGTTGAAAATGAAAGTATACTGATAAGTCAACCTAATAACCAATAAACAATACAAGTTGTAAAATTTTGTATTTAATATGGCAGACTTGTAGCTTTTGGTGGCTCGGGATCCATAGGTGTGCAATAGTGATTTCTCTAATTCATGAATTTTCTATGGGGTTGGACTAGGGTTTCTTAGAAGTTGTTTTACATTGCCCTAAAGACCCGCAATCAATGATCAAAAGTCAATCATATGTCAGTCTAAACCAAACCAAATTGGAGAGATAGAAGTGATAGCTACCCAAAGAGCAATGGCTACACTTTTTTTGTCACATGATGTGAGTTAAATAAAAACAAATATTTTGAAGCATGGCACCATAACAAGTGAAGTCAAAGAGAAAGTCATAAAGGGTTGCAGCCTTGGCTCAAACCCTAGTGCACTCCATGCTCAATACAAGTCATGTGCCAAGAAGTTGAGCCTTGAGCTCATTATGTTAGCCAATAAAGAAAAAGGGTGATAAGATGATTAAGAAGAAAAAAAAAAAGTCTAAATTATGGATTTGTGTTTCAATATATGTATTGAGAATATTGAAGTTGTATTTCAAACTGTCATATTCTTTGTTTAGTTTTTCCTTTATTGGTTCTCAACTCATGATTTTCAATTTTTTTAAGAATGTAGATTTTTTTTTTCAAATAATAAATTTCTTAAGTAATAACTTTTAAATTCATTTCCGAAACTTTATAAGATTTTGATAAAACAGTTTGACAGAAGTTCATTATATGTTTTCATCACTTACTATAATTAATTGAAATTTATATTCTTATTTGATATGACTAATGATAGTTCAAATATTGGATAGTCGAGTGGAGCTTCTTCTTTTTATTTAGATGAGTCAAGGTCTTTCCATATAGTCATGACAATTTTCTTCATGTGCTTCTTGAAGGTCTTCCTTCATCTTTTTTCGATTTGATCTTATTATACTCTGGCGTAAATTGATCATGTTTTTTTTATCTTGACAACAAATTATTTAATTTTTCTTTCTTTTCTTTTAAGTCCTTAGGTTGGTGTTGTTGTGTCTTCTTCCTTATTAATCTTTGTTTTTTTTCTCAATATGCTATATATATTTTTTATATGAACAATAGTTCATCTTCTTCATCTAAAGATTTGTCTAAACATTCTTCTTTTTAATGGTTTTGGAGGGAGTATGCCTTTTATGTCATGGTTAATTTAGGATGAAAGCTTTCTCCTTTTGCACCTGTATGTCTTATTGAAGTTCCAACTTGTGAATCTTCTCACAAGTTCTACCAAAAATAGATTTTCTAAGTTCTTTAATTACTAGAAAAAATTGTGTAAGTTGTGGCGACTATTTCTTTTTTTATATTGCGACGTTTTTAAATGTCATTATATACCCGTGTGGCAGTTTTAAAAAACTCTATTGTACTGTATGACTATCTGGTCAGTTAAGGACCAGACGGTCGACCATCCAACAAAATTAGAGTTGTCAAAACGGGTAATCCGGTCCGACCCGACCCACCACAGGTTGGTCACTTAGTGAGCCAACCCAACCCGACTCATTTATTAGCGAGCCGAAAAAATTCGAATCCGATCCGACCCACCACGGGTTGGTGGGTTAAATGGGTTGGCTCATTGACTCACTTAATTAACTTTTTTTTCACTCTCTTCTTCTGAGATTCTTATAATATGTTACTTTGATCGATCAAATTGAAACAGTAATGATTGGACCAATTGATATAAAAGAAAATGAAACAAAAAAAATATATTGTTATATATATTCTAAGCTATCAACCATAAAATTTTGCCAATTTAGTTTAATAAGACACACACAACTGTTTAACCAAGAAACTACATATAGTCGTTAACAAAAATATATAGCACAAGATAAAACTGTCATGCTTGTAGATAGGTCTAAAAATAAGATAAAACAAATGTCCATTTATTAAATTGGAGTCCTGAATGGATAAATCCACAGTAATATGCTCTCTTGAAGCATTTTCTTCTTTATCTCCATCTATCATATTATCCAATCTATAATCTTAGGGTTTTATTTGCAGAGGGGAACTTTTGGAAAGACAGCAACGCGAAAGACTCTATTGCTAAGTAAAGGTTGTGCATTTTGAATAATTAATTTGATTTCAATTAAAAAAAATAGGATTTGAATAATTAATTTAATTAATTTGATTTAATTAAAAAAATAGGTGGATTGGTGAGTTAACCCAACCCACCACGGGTTCAACACGTGTGAGCCGGGTTCTTGGTGAGCCAGGTCAAAATTGGCTCGCATTAAAATTTTTGCATTTTTTTCCAATTCAACCCGGCTCAAATCCGTGGTGAGCAGGGTTGGCTCACGGATTTCAACCCATTTTGACGGAACTAAACAAAATGATCGACCGGTCAGGAACAATAATTAATTTATAATTAATCTGAATAATAACTATTATTAATAGGTAATTAATAAGAAAAATAGTCATTAATTGGAAATTAATAAGAATAATGAAAGTAATTTATTGGTAATTAATGGGCCAGTCAAATTGTAAGCCCATTATAAGATTTATAAATATATGTTTGAGAAAAGAGGTCAGATAATTACTTTTGACAACCCAACTTTGTTGCACAATCATTAAGGAAAATCACTGATTTGAGCGTCAAAGTGTTTCTTCAAAGTAACTCCTTGACGGACCGGACAACTCAAAGGCTTTTGCAGACTATTCTGGTGATCAAAGCATAGGAGTACAAGACAGGTGGACAAGGAGACACATCCTCAACCCTGTAAAACCGAAACATTTTGGCACCCACCATGGGCCGAGCGGTCTCACCCTATAGGCATAACAAACCAGATGAGCAATATAGTGGAAAATAATCACCTAGTTGCATGCACTAGTACAAAAACAACGTACAACGTCGAATATTTTTGGCCTTTCACGTCGAATTCGAGAACGACGTCATATCGGGAGACGTTAAATTGACGTCGAATTTAAAAAATTCGACGTCGTCGAATTTTGTCAATATACGACATTAATTTAATGTCGAATTTTGAACATTGTCAAATTTTATGGATATGGTTAGGAGTATGTTAAGTCAGTAATATTCCTTTGTCTTTGTGGATGTATTCATTAAAGACTGCTGTATATCTGCTTAACAGGGTTCCTAGCAAAGTAGTTTCTAAAACTCCTTATGAACTATGGACTAGAAGGAAACCCAGTTTAAGACATCTTCATGTTTGGGGTTGTCCGGTAGATATAAGGTTATACAATCCACATGAAAAGATGCTTGATGCAAGAACCATTAGTGGTTACTTCATCTGTTATCCTGAAAAATCAAAGGGATATAGATTTTATTGTCCTAACCATAGTACAAGAATAGTTGAGTATGGAAATGCTCGGTTAATTGAAAATGGTCAATTTAGTGGGAGTGAGGAATCACGAATAGTGGACATTCAAGAGCATATTGATAGTGTTTCTACATCTAATGTCTCTTCTGAAGTTGTTATCCCTCTTGTTGTATCACAGTCACACAACAAGCAGAGACAACAAGTTAATGTTCCAATCCTACAAAATGAACATATAAATGTTGAGCCAATTGACAATGAGCAAGTCATAAATGAGCAATTGATAGAGGAACCACAAGAAGCAGCATTAAGAAGGTCTGTAAGGCAGAAAAGACCTGCTATTTCGAATGATTATGTGGTTTACTCTGTTGAACATGAATGTGACTTAAGCATTGATGAGGATCCAATCTCTTTCAAACAAGCCATGGAAAGTAATAATTCAGAGAATTGGTTGAATGCTATGAAAGAAGAATTGAAATCAATGGATGATAATAAAGTATGGGATCTAGTTGAATTGCTTAAGGGTTCAAAAAGAGTTGGTTATAAATGGGTCTTTAAGACTAAACATGACTCAAAAGACAATATTGAAAGGTATAAAGCTAGATTAGTTGTCAAAGGTTTCACTCAAAAAGATGGCATTGACTACAAAGAGACCTTCTCTCCTATTTCTAAGAAGGACTCTTTGAGAATTGTTTTGGCTTTGGTGGCTCATTATGATTTAGAATTTCACCAAATGGATGTAAAGACCGCTTTTCTGAATGGTGACTTAGAAGAGGAAGTTTATATGGACCAACCAGAAGGTTTCACAATAACAGGAAAAGAAAATTTGGTATGTAAATTGAAGAAATCAATATATGGACTGAAACAAGCTTCCCGACAATGGTATCTAAAATTTAATGATACCATAACTTCATATGGTTTTGTAGAGAACATCGTTGACCAGTGTATATATATAAAGATCAGTGGGAGTAAGTTTGTTATATTGGTTCTATATGTTGACGACATTCTTCTTGCTGCTAATGATGTTGGTATGTTACATGATGTAAAGAAGTTTCTCTCTAGCAACTTTGAAATGAAAGATATGAATGAGGCATCTTATGTGATAGGAATATAAATATTCCGTGATAGATCACAAGGATTGTTAAGTTTGTCTCAAAAAGGCTATATTAACAAAGTGTTAGAGAGATTCAGAATGGAAAAATGCTCTCATAGAGTAGTTCCAATTCTAAAAGGGGATAAGTTTAGCCAAATGCAATGTCCCAAGAATGATTTGGAATGAAAGGCCATGTAGTCCATTCCTTATGCGTCAGTGGTTGGGAGTTTGATGTATGCTCAAACTTGTACTCGGCCAAATATCAGTTTTGCTGTTGGAATGTTAGGTCGATATCAAAGTAATCCCAGAATGGATCATTGGAAAGCTGCAAAGAAAGTTCTTAGGTACTTACAAGGTACCAAAGAATACATGCTCACCTATAGAAAGTCAGATCATCTTGAAGTGATTGGCTACTCCGATTCAGACTATGCTGGATGTGTGGATTCAAGAAAATCCACATTTGGGTATGTTTATCTATTAGCTGGAGGAGCAATTTCTTGGAAAAGTGCAAAACAATCAGTCATTGATACTTCCACCATGGAGGCTGAATTTGTGGCATGCTTTGAGGCTACAGTTCATGCTTTGTGGTTGCGGAACTTTGTATCGAGACTTGGTATTATTGACAGTATTGCTAGGCCGATAAGGATTTATTGTGATAATTCTGCAGCCGTCTTCTTCTCTAAAAATGACAAGTACTCAAAGGGTGCTAAACACATGGATTTGAAATACTTGTCGGTCAAAGAAGAAGTGCAAAAACATAGAGTGTTAATTGAGCATATTGGTACGAATTTGATGATAGCAAATCCGTTAACTAAAGGACTACCGCCCAAAACTTTTATTGGCCATATTGAAAGTATGGGCATTATGGATAAGTCAATATTAACATGATGATGTTATCTATCTATATGGATATGTATAGTTATATGCTTGTACTGTCATGACACTTGTGAATTCAATTAAAGTTATGTTTCTCTTTATTCTATTGTTATCCACATTAAGTTATATACATGTATTATTGATTGTGGTAACATGTTATATCTTTTTTAGAGACATGAAAGTTATAAGATTGATTAAAGTTATGTTAAGTTGTTTTGATTATGTGATACATGGAAGGAATCTTGTCGTTTATGTCTTTTGCCCGCCATGATCCGATCATTTCAATTCATATAAGGATGATGACTTGATAATTCTAATGAATAGTGCGCACTTAAAGTTTAGTTTTAGATCTTCAAGTCATCACATGAACCAAGTGGGTGAATGTTAAATTATATTAATTTAAGATTGGTTCATGTAATTTAAAGTATAACTTTGATGTACAGATTCTAATGTGATGATTATTAGAATATAAAGTATTAAAGTTATAGGGATTATTTTAGAGTTATTAAAATTAATCCCTCTCTTATCACTTCAATAAAGGGCATTTTGGTATTTTATTAAAGTTGATTAAATATCATAAAAGAGGAAAAAGGTTTTACGACTGTTGATATGTTAAGTTTCTGAAAAGAGAGAAAGACAAGTTACGTTCTCTGAGAAGAAAAGAAACTGTGACTTTGACAGAGAAAAACATCCTTGACAATTTCTATATCATCAAGAAAGCATTAAAGAGGAGTAAGAGAAGGGAGAACATTTGACATGAAGGAACTATACAATGGATCCAGGTAAGTTCTTTTCTACTGTGTATGAGAGAATAGTGAGTATCATGAAAATTCAAGATCCTATGTTTTTCATTCAATTGAAAATTAAAGAATTGCTTACAGAAACTGCCAGTTAAGGTGTTGCCAATGGTGAAGTCAGAGTCTCCTATATCACAACTTCGCTTTAATGTGGAATTAAAGGACACAACACCAAAGAAATAGAAACAATGTAACTGCAAAAATTATGTGCTTTGCAGCTGGGATCTATTGTGATGGTTGCAAGTGTATAAATTGTCATAATAATAATATGGATAATGAGGCTGCTAGATAAGAGGCAGTTGGAATAACATTGGAAAGAAACACAAATTCTTTCAGACCAAAAATTGCTAAAAGTCTGCAAGAACAACGAAATTCCAAGGAAAGTGAAGCTCAAGTTATAGAAAAGCACAATAAAGGATGTTATTGCAAGAAATATGGTTGCCTTAAGAAGTATTAGAGCTAATGCTGCTCTAACCAAATTCGTTGGATCATCTGGCTATAGAAACAATATAACACCCAAGAGGAGAAAAATTCATGAAATGTTTTCCGGAAAGTCAGTTGTGGATCAAACTGTTAACACGACTGCCCAATACCTACTGGGTATAGTATGAGCAAACCTTGATTTCTCTCTAAATTGGTCAATTGGACCGCATATGTTCAACTTTGTCAGGCTCCAATTGTTTGCCTCTCATTTGAGCCTTGACTGGGCACCTCAACCCTTATTTAGCGTATCTCGAACGGTGTCTATCCATACAGTCACGGTCAACGTTCTCAACTCTGTTGGAAGTCACAAGACATTAAGCACTAACATCTCGGTTGTGACACATCCTAATATGGATTTCTCAGTTTTGGCCTTCAAACATTCACTTGCTTCAAAAAAAAATTTCCATTGAAAATCAAAATTTTTTTTTGTTAACTGCATGTAATTATAAAATTATAAAATTATAAAATTATAAAATTAT
>JAHCHA010010616.1:0-22218 GCA_027742795.1 Vigna hirtella
ATATGGCTACTAGTGATAATGAGCTCAACAGTGAAAGAGGAGCTCCTTTGCAACAGAAGGGAGTTCTACAATTACAGACACATGATGCCTTGCTAGCACAAAATAAAATTCTAACTCAACAGCTGGAGACTCTTACTAAAACACTTGCACAATTGCCTAAAGAGTTGAAAACTGCATACATGTTTATTTTCGTCTTTTGCATAGTAAAATCCAATTATTTCGTTCTTAAGTCTTAGCTAATCAACAAATCACATAACTAAACTAGGCCGTGAGTCCTTTGGGAGAACGATACTTGGTCTTACCGAGTTATTACTTGAAACGATTCGGTCATACTTGCCGATTGTAAAACAAGTTTGTGACATCACATTTTGGTGCTCATAAATTTGTCCATCAACATACATTTAATTTAATTTGAGTTATTTTGTAGCCTTTAGTCATTCTTGTTTTAGGAAAAATCTTTGTTCTTGTTTTTATTAAGAATTTCTTTTGAGAAATACTTGAGGCTAGTTTGAATACACTCTGGCTAGGAAAGACTTGGTACTTAAGTTGTCCATTGTGACGCACCTCTCTTTCCTGGGAGTGGATCCAACAAGTCTCTCTTATCTCTTATTTGAAATCTTTCTCTAAAGCAAGAACAAAAGAAAAAGAGAAGTCAAGAGAAAGAACTTCAAGCAGATTGCGTAGTGTATGACCAGAGCTAACCCGGGAGAATTTTATCAAATTAACCCGGAAGTTAAAAGGAATTTGCGTAAGCTGCGGAGAAGATTGAAATTTGGGTGTTCTACTGAGGGAACACTTCCTACATCTGAAGTCATTCCACCTTCATTATCTCCAATCACAAACATACCATCCAATCATTTACCTGATCCTAACCCAAACAATATGGCACAAAGAACCATCAGACAATTAGCCACCTCCCACAATACAGCTATCCAAAGTAACATTGAATATCCTAATGAGGAGTGGGAGCTGAGACCTGACCTGTTAAATGCCTTACCAAAGTTCAATGGGTTATCAAGGGAGAATCCACATAAGCACTTGAGACAATTTCACATGTTGTGTGAAAACTTTAGATCTCCCAGAATCACAATAGAGAGCCTTAAAATGAGAGCTTTTCCTTTTACTCTTCAAGGCGCAGCTCAAGATTGGTGGTATTATCTCTCTGCACGGATTACAAATTGGGAAACTATTGAAAGACTCTTTCTTGAGAAGTATTTTCCTGCATCCAGATTATCAGCTATCCGTAGAGAAATTCAAGATATAAGACAGAGAGATAGAGAGAATCTTAGTGAATATTGGGAAAGATTCAAGAAACTATGTTCTTCATGCCCTCAACTCCAAATGGAAGATTTTATTCTAAGCTTTTATGAAGGCTTAAGTCCTACTGATAGGTCATGGGCAGATGCTGCAAGCGGAGGATCTTTCTTAGACAGGTCACCAGAAGATGGTATAGATCTAATAGAGCAGAAGGCAGTAGACAATCAACAGTATGACACAAGAGAAAATTCAGTGACTTTGTTGAAGGGAGTGCATGAAATTGATAATGGTGCAGTTGATGGAAAGAGGATAGATGAAAGATTGAATAAGCTAGAAAGCAAACTCGACGAGATTGCAAGTTTGTTTAAAACCTCAACTCCACAAATTGCTAAGAAGGGTGGAATTTGCATTTCAACTAACCATTATACTGATGAATGTCCTAGCTTGGTGGAAACCACTGTGGAAAACTCATCTCAAGCTTTTGCTGCAAACATGATTGGAGGAAATAGAACATACCAGAATTATCATGATTCGTCCTCCAATAGATATCAGCAGAACAGACAACCTTATGTTCCACCTCAACAAAGGCAACAATCTCAGTCTGAAATGTCAATGCAAGATTTCATGAAAACAATACTTGAGCAAAATTCAGAAATCAAGAAATCAATTGTAGAGTTGACTCAGAGGGTGGAAAAATTAGAGGCTAAGGAGTCAAATAAACTACCTGCACAAACAGTGATCAACCCGCAAAATGTAAGTGCTATTACTTTGAGAACGGGTAAGCAAGTAGAAGGCCCTGAAGGAGCCCAAGAGGATGAAGATAAGGAGAAAGAAAGAGCGCAAATTGATGACAATGGAGGACCAAGAGAACCATCACCTGAGACTACCACTGATAAATCCAGGTTAGTATCCTCTAACTCTTCTTCTAAAAATTCTTCTTCATCTTATTCTCCACCTCCTCCATATCCAAATCGGTTGAAACCGAAAAATAAAAAATGGAGGAATTAGACCAAGAGATCTTAAATACTTTCAAAAAGGTGGAGATCAACATTCCCTTGCTAGATGCTGTTAAGCAAATCCCTAAATACGCCAAGTTTTTGAAAGAAATTTGCACAAATAGAAGGCGTTTTAGGGATAATGAGGTTGTGAATTTGGGAAGAAATGTGTCAAGCTTGATTAAGAAGCATATTGAAATACCGCGAAAATGCAAGGATCCAGGTATGTTTTCTGTTCCATGTGTTATTGGAAATTCAAAGTTTGACAATGCCATGCTAGATTTAGGGGCTTCCATAAATGTAATGCCTTTATCAGTGTTTACTTCTCTATCTTTGGGACCTCTTAAGACTACTGGTGTGGTCATTCAACTGGCCAACCGTAGCACAGTTAACCCTGCAGGTGTGCTTGAGGACGTCCTTGTCCGAGTAGACAAGTTAATTTTTCCTGCAGATTTCTATATCTTGGACATGAAGGATGATGAAGGAATCAGTCCAACAACTATTATCTTGGGAAGACCTTTCATGATGACAGCACGAACCAAGATAGATGTGCATGCAGGATCATTGACAATGGAGATAGGAGACGAGAAGGTGCGATTCAACGTGTTGGAAGCTGGGAAGCACCAGATTAAAGATCATTCTTTGTTTTGTATTGATTTATCAAGTGATGTTGTAAACAATTTTTCTTTTTCAAATATGTCGTGCCTAATTTTGGACGAAAAAGGAAACTGTAAAGCAGGTAATATTGAGGACGCGGTATTAATAGATGATACCTCTGTGGCGTCCGAGTGTGATGTTGAGGTGGCTGAGATTACCTTAGGCAGTAAAAGTTTGCCATCTGTGGTGCAACCACCCATTTTGGAGTTGAAACCTTTACCGTCCCATTTGAAATATGCTTATCTTGAGAGGGATGGGAAGCTCCCTGTTATTACATCTGCATTGCTTACTGATGAGTAGGAAAAACAGCTATTACAGGTTATCAGAGACCACAAGAGAGCAATAGGCTGGACTTTAGCAGATATTCCTCGTATTAGCCTTTCTTTTTGCATGCATAGAATACTTTTGGAGGAGGATGCTAAACCAGTGAGACAACCTCAAGGAAGACTGAACCCTCAACTGATGGGGGTTGTAAAGAAAAAGAACACCAAGTTGCTACAAACAGGTCTTATATATTCAAATTCTGACAGCACTTGGGTGGGCCCTATACATGTGGTTCCTGAGAAATATGGAATCACAATGGTCAAGAACGAGAAGGACAAGTTGACTCCTATTCAAGACAGAAGTGGGTCACATAATGTACTAGTTGACCATCTTAGTAGGATTGAAAAGGGAAAAGATAACATTCCTATCCAGGATGACTTTTCCAATGAAGTCCTACTAGCATTCCTTCCACCATGAAGGAGGTAAGTTCCCTCATACTTTTTCTTTGCATTTTATATATAAGGCATACATTGAGGACAATGCATAGTTTAAGTGTGGGGGTGTGAGGAAACAATTAATTTTGTTCCCTATTTTGTTTGTCTATTTTATTTGTTTTTAATAAATATTTGCATTGGATTTGAGAGTTTGAATCAGTAACTGGAATGATCATGAATTCAAAAAAAAAATAAAAAAAATGAGTCATGTTGATATGAGTGGATTGCTTTTATAATTTGCTGATTGAGTTGACTTGAGAATTTCCTGATTAAATCTTTTGTGAAAGAAATTTGAACCGTGTGAATTTTGAGCCTAATGTTAAGGATGGACCACCATGTGCCATACCTATTTTTCTTGTGTGATTTGTCCATGTTTCGTTGATACTGTAATAGTTAGCTTGATTCTATGTTGTTCAACTGAGGTGAATATGCATGATTTGATATGATTGAGGCATTTCTTGTTTTAGCTACTTGGCCAAATAAACTTGTCCTAACATTAATCCATTGGAACCCTCTTTGAGCCTTAAGCCTATTTTTCTTGTTCCTAGACATTGTCAAATGAGAAAAGAAGAAAAATCATATGTTCCTTACCTTAGGAAAGAAGAAGGAGTAATGGATTCTGTTAGAAGTAAAGTGATGAATAAGTGTGTGGGTGAGTACCTCACCCACAAAACAATAAAAAGGGTAAAAAGAAAGATGAAAAGTTGAAGTTTTAAAAGAAAAAAAAAATCTTCCTTAAAAGAGCAAGAAATAGAGTTGTTTTTGAAATCAAATGTCATTACTCTTTCTATATCAATTTCAAAAACTCAAAAATTCCAGGAAAATTCCCTACCTTTGCCTTGGCCTCAATAAAACCTTAAAAAGCCCTCATGATCAATAATTGCATGTTTACTGAAGTGTGTGAATGTTAGAGTCTTGCTAAATATCAATGGTGTGTACTTACATGGGTATTTTGAGTGTAAACACAAGCCAAAAACACTTGAGAGAGTTGGGAAGAAATAGATACATTTTGACTTGGGTGTTATCTTTCATATTTGATTTTCTTGGGAATTCAAAAGGTTAACTCATGTGTGAAGAATAGAGTGATTTCATTTGCATGTCCATGACAAAGTAATACCTAAATGATTGATCTATGTCCGGTGTTGTTCATTCTTTTGATCCAAATGTAAATATGGAATAAAATCACTCAGAACAGAGTCTTGGAATTAATCAATTTTGCCCAGGAGTGCAAAAGGATAACTGTGGGTGTGTGATGAGTGCATATTTATGCCCACATTTATGCTTTTAAATTCAAATTTTTGATGACATAATTGTGCTTAAATGGTTGATTTTAAATGAATTTGTGATGATTGGAATTGTTGGGTTTGGGAATTAAAGAGACGTAAAAAGTGAGTTTTAGCGCATAAATTATTCTTGGATGTTCTAATGTTTATTTGTGCAGCTGAGAATATAAGTTATATTGGTTCAAATGGCAATTCAAGGCCCAAAATCAGATTTTATTTGGAAAATAATGTACAGATGGGCCAAACAGGCAACTTTTACCCTTGCACCTCCCAATTTCCCTACATACACCCCTCTTCTCTTAAACAGGCACAATACTAAGCCAAACAGTAACCCTATTCTAAATACACCTCCTAAATTTCCCTACCTATACCCCTCCTAAGCTAGACTCCACCAGATCATGCCACGTGTCCAAATCCTCGTCACACAGATCTAGCCAACCATGTGCCGCCACCTCAGCCCTAACCCATGAGCATCATCTTCCACCTTCTCCACAGAAACCCTAGCCGCCGTTCCGCTTCTGCCGCTGCCGCAACCTCCACGACCACCATTCCCGCTAGTCGCCGCGGATACAGGTCAGGCCGCCATCATCAACCGCGTCGCCGCGCTGCTTCGTCATCGGACAGCTACCACCAAGGTGCGACTTTCTAGCACCATCCGCAACCTTGCCGCGCCGCTCCGCCACCATCTTCCTCGCACAGCACCACCGTCAACCTCTCTCATCGTGAAGCCGTCGCGCACTGCTTCTCCAAAATCGCGCCTCAACACTTCAGGCCGCCGCCGTCGTCAACCACCATGGCCGCTGCTTTCGAAACCCTTTAATCTGGCCATCACAGCGCCTCAACCATGGCAGTTTCTCCCTCGCCGTCATCTCCTTCTTCATTACGAAGCCGCCATCCACGAGAGGCCACCATCCTCAACACACCACGATTCACGCTTCTCACCATCTCCACAGCACCGCCTCGGTCTCGCCATCACCACCACGGAAACGCGATCTCTCTAGTCAGGAAACCATCGCCACCGTCAAACCCCACCATCGCGAGACCTAGCCGCTGCTATCTCCTCCATTGACGCAACCATCAAACACCAACACAGCGCTTCCATCGTCCGCGAGCATCTCCTCCAAGCCAGCATCCAAAACGGCCACCACCTGCACTCAGAAAAATCACACAGCAAAACCCAGAACAAGAAATCGCCACTGCAACCACCGTGGCAGCTCCACAATCTCGAGCCTCTCCTCTTTTCCTCACGGCACGCAGACGGCAAAAGGGGGAAGCCCTTTCCCCAAATCTGAAACCCTAATTGGGGAAGGAAGAGGGCAGCCACGTGGCGAGCTCCCATTTGTGCATCCTCCTCTGGTCAAAGTCTGGTCAACTGAGGGGCTTTCTTGCAATTTCAGAACCTCAAAAGGGGCTAAAGTGCAGATAGAGGAAATTTCAGGTCATTTGTGCAATTTTGGAAATTCAGAAAAGCTAAAAGATAAAATTCAGTTGTTGAATTAATTTAATTTGGGAATATCAACTGAAAATATCTTCCAAATAATGTTATAATTATTTAAATCTTTTAGTTATTTGGAAGATATAAGATAAAAGATTCTATCAACTGAATACTCAGAGTCCAAGCCCGATCAAGCCCTATATAAAGAGACCCAAGGACTTCACTTCACAGAATTCATTCATTCTCTCATACTCCTCTCACTTTTCTTTCATCTTGTATTCAACTCCATTCATGGAGAGCTAAGCATCTAGGGCTATTCTGCTGTAATTCCATGACAGATTCTGAGGTTACATTCAATTAATGCAATTGTTTACTTTGGTTATTGATTTAAGTTGTTCTCTCTATGTCTTTCATCTCTCTATCTTGTTAAAAGCAAAGATTTTTGCATCATAATGTGTTTGAATCTACATGCATATTGATTATATGAGTTCTAGGGTTTCTAGGTTTAATTGAGAATTTACTTTGATTTAATTTAGGAACTTTCATATGATTAAATGGTTTTTACTATCAATTGAGAATGTACTTTGGTTGATTAGTAATAATTTCAACTATAATCAATTGAGAATTTACTTTGATTGATTAGCTTTTAATTTGGTTAGGAGATTTAAGAATAGACATGATTAAACACAATAAAATTTGATTGAGAATGTACTTTGGTTGAATTTATTGTGAATAATCTAGTAAGGTTTTGCATTTGATTGAGAATTTACTTTGGTTAAATGCATGATCGCCCTCAAATTAATTAAGAATGTACTTTAATTAATTTGAAACTTAAACAATAATCAATTGAACAATTATCCGTGAATAACAGATGATGAATCTATCTTGGAAAAGCAGTGGAATTAGCCTATTTAATCATAATTGTTTTTAAGTTTATTATTTGTTCTTTAAACATTCTCCAAACATCATTTTTTATTCATAAGCATTGCATAGCATAAGAGTCAGATATTCAAAAGCAATTCCGTGTTCGTTGGGAGACGACTGAGGGTTACTTTAGCCCTATCTACCTTCTTGAATGCTACTTGGTAAAACTGAAGTTGCCTTGAAAAGTAGTATTAATTTGATAGCTTCAACGACAGCTTATCACATTCGCACAGAAGCTTAAAGGCAACCAACCATCATATTCCTATGTCTAGGTAATACTACTATTGGGAGAATTTCTTCATGTCTAGATATATCTATATGTGTCCATACAAATAACATCAATGATCATGCAATTCAATGAGTTAAACAAAGCATGCATAGAGTATAGAAGAAAAACCCTAACAATTAATGAAAGAAAGCGTATATTATAAAGAATCAATTCAATACATGAGAGCTTCAAAGGATTACAATGGTTCCCCAACAACAATGAAGGTTTAGTTCACCATAATCATGGTGAAACTAGATGAAAAATAATGAAAGAATGAAAGATAGAACCCTAGAATTTGAAGAGTGGAGCTTGAGCATCCAAAATCCTCCTCCAAGGGTTGAAGAAAGTGTATTCTGCTTTGTTCCAGCCAAAGATGACTGACCTACGTCGACTGAAACCCTATATATTATTCTAAAAATTACAGAAAAGTGGCCAAGGCCCATAAAAATGGCGCTCAGCGGTAAGTGCGCGTTCTTCTATTTGACGCTCAGTTGCATTTTTGCCCCTAAGCGGTGACTACGAGACCTCAAGAACACCGCTGAGTGGTAATTTTCGCTGAGCGGTACTTGTGTCTTCTCTTTTTGTGCACTTTTCACTTCCTTTTCTGATTCCAACTTCTTCCTACTTCACTTATTTCATCCAATTCATCTTAAAACCTGCAAAAGCAAGGAAAACCAAGCATAAAACCCATCCAACTCTCTTATTTCAAAAACATAAACAGAAGCATGATTCCAAGCTAGTTTCTAAGTCATAAAGGTTGTCTTTAAGGTCAATTTTAAGTATAAAAGTAATAGTTTTTCAACTGTTATCACAACCCCAAACTTAGAACATTGCTTGTCCTCAAGCAAACAAGATGTAACTGAATCTTCCACTAATCCACACAATGGTTCACCACATTCAAAACTCCTTCTTTCAAGACAAGTAAGTACTCAAATTAGCTCATCACAAAGACTTCAATCAAGATGTGCATATGCTTTAGTGTTCACGCAATCACATAATATCCAACAAATGCTATTTTCATGAATGATCAATCAACTAAGCATAGATGTTTTTATGTGTTCATGGAATCTTTCCTCACTAGATAAAGTTTTTCACTCAAACACACAAGTGTATAAGAGGTCACTCATCCACTCTACTATCACAATGTTGCATGAATTAACTTTGCCTTTTATTTAACCACAATCAAAACCATTCACAAGTAAGTATCATCACAAGGACTTTTCTATGGCTTATAATGTGGCTGGGCTAACAAGAAAATGGGTTTTTCTAGATCACAAAATCCTTGAGTTAAGTGAATTACCTAAACCATTCTTCCTTCTTCCCAACTTTCTTTTGCATTGAGCCTTTCTCTTTTTCTTTCTTTTCTTTTCTTTTTCTTTTGATTTTCACTTGCTTAGCTCTTGGCTCAATGTTTGTTATTTTTCCTTTCTAGATTTCTCAACAACGCCAAACTTGAACATTTATCAATACCACAAAATATTCTCAACTCAACTCAAGGTAAAACTTTTCAAAAAGGGTTTTCAAATCTTGTTCAAAGCTAAAGGTTCAAAGGATAGAACACATAGTGTTCTCTTTTTAGTGGGCTAAAATCATGCAATCTTTGCTAAAAAGGGTTACCAACAAATGCCTTGATCATATGACACATACAAGCAAATGATTCAATCATAGAAAACCTGGGAAAGTCATTCATGCTTTCAAAGTAATAGCATTCAATAAAAAACTATGGATCTCAAAAACCTCACATATAGGCTCATTTAACCATTCCACATACACATCCTGCTTAACATCATAATCACAATCACAACATCATGCATTTGTTCACAAAGCTTGTGAACCATCACCTGTATCTTAGCACATACTGCACAATCTCAACATAAATCAATTTCCAAGCATCATCAAGTAATACTCATTATGCATAAGTCATAAGCAAACCATCATAACAGACACAATTTCAAATTGAGTACATCAAACCCTATTCAAATAACAGAAGCAAATACGTTCAATAGTACAAAACAAAAGATAGAAAAGATCCTGCTCTAGTAATGATAGCATCCATCAGTAGGTGTTATCTCATCTCATGCTGTCATCTGTATCTTCCTCCTTTCCATCATCTTCAGCATCTTCAAATGTGTCTTCCTCCTCCTCATCATCTTCATCGTCATCCATAGCTGAAGCTTCAACTGCTCCAACTCTACTGCCCTGGGCTTGCTCCTCTGGCCATTCTACCACATTATGAAACTCATCCATAGTCCACCTGTGTGTTGGGGGTGTATCATACATCCCAATAATCATCTCAGTCGTGGCCACCTACTGATGGACAAATTTATGATCACCAAAATATGATGTCACAAACTTGTTTCACAATCGGCAAGTATGACCGAATCGTTCAAGTAATAAACTTGGTAAGACCAAGTATCGTTCTTCCCAAAGGACTCACGGCCTAGTTTAGTTATGTGATTTGTTGATTAGCTAGGACTTACAAACGAAATATTCAAAGTTTAATATGCAAGACAGAAAATAAACATGTATGCATGAAGTTTGATCAATGGCAAAGACAAAAG
The DNA here is from genome assembly GCA_027742795.1 of Vigna hirtella. NCBI lineage: Eukaryota > Viridiplantae > Streptophyta > Magnoliopsida > Fabales > Fabaceae > Vigna > Vigna hirtella. The sequence goes on from JAHCHA010010616.1 coordinate 10,139, forward strand.
ATAAACACTTTCAATGAATTATATGAATGAATATGTTGTTGGGGGTCAATTTCATCTCATCCACTCTCATACATTTTAGGAATTCCACATTCAAATCATCATTGTTAATGCCACTCTCTAATGTACCATTCTAGATGGCTTCTCCCTAATCAAATAGTTCATACAATTCCTAGCATTCCTAATGATTAGTTCATGAGTGCAGGAGCTTAAAGGCAACCAATAGAATATTGTCAGTATAATATTGGGAGAAATTCCCCGGATCTAGACTTCCCCGTACGTGTCCGTATCGACAAAACCAATAATCATGCAATAGAATGAGTTAAACAATGCAAGCATTGAGCAAAGAGGAAAAACCCTAACTAATGATGAAAGAAAGCATAAGTCTTAGATTAAGATGCAAGCATAAATTCCATATATGAGAGCTTCAAGAGATTACATTGATTCCCCAACAAACATACAAGGTTTAGTTCACCATATTCATGGTGAACCTAGATGAATTACAATGAAAGTATGAAAGAATAAACCCTAAAAAGGTGAAGAGGTAGCCTTAGCATCCAAAATCCTCCTTCAAAGGGGTGGAAGAGAGAGTGTTTGCCTTCGTTCTGCCAAAGATGTCTAACTATAGGACGTGCAAGCCCTTATATACTAATCTAGAGTTACAAAAGATTACAAAAGCCCAAGCCCAAAAAGTGCCGCTCAGCGGTATTTACCGCTCAGCGGTGGTTGCGTGACTCGTTTCTTCCCCTCAGCGGCAATTTTGCCCCTCAGCGTGACTCCCGCAACCTCCTGAGTGCCGCTCAGCGGTAAATTGCCGCTGAGCGGTGCCTTCGACTTCTCTTTTTGCACTCTTTCTTGTCTTTTCTAATGTCACCTCTCTCCTTCTTCACTTCTTTCACTAAATTCACCTCAAAACCTGCACAAAAACACTCAAATCAAGCATAAACCTGTCCAGCTCTCTTATTTCTGAAAATATAGATAAAAGCATTGATTTCAAGCTAGTTTCTAAGTCTAAAGGTTGCTTTTAGTATCAATTTTAAGCATGAAAATAACAGTTTTTCAACTGTTATCACCTACCCTCTGTGGATAGGATGAAATTGACAAACCCCAATAACATATTCATCCATATATTTCAATTCACGTGTTTTGTTTCTTCTCGCCCATTGATCATCACATGCATATATATTTACTTTTCAGTCTTTTACATTTGAAACTTACAACAATTTGTTCATAAGTCCTAATTAATCAATAAATCACATAATTGTCTAGGCCGTGAGTCCTTTGGGAGAACGATACTTGGTCTTACCAGGTTTATTACTTGATACGATTCGGTTACACTTGCGGAGGGTTAACAAGTTTTTGACTCCGTTTTCGGGGATTGAAAATTTGTTCAACAAGCGGCACTTGCGTTACTTACTCTCCTTCTTCTTAGCTCGCCCTAGGTGTCCCATAATCATTCCTCTCACTCACTCCCTGCATTTAAGTTCTCCCATCACTCAAACATTCAATCCCTATCGAAGCAAACAACAAAAATAATGTCAATCAATTGGGTTGCCTCCTAGGTAGCGCTTGTTTAACGTCACGAGCCTGACTGAAAATCCACCAACACCCATCAGTAGGTGCAACAAACCTAGTATCCTTCAGTAGATACTTAACCACCTAGCATCCATCAGTAGATGCTATACCCAAAAGTCTCAAAAAATAAAAAAAATTGTCCAAAGTTCATAAAATTACATCACCCAAAAATAAAAATTAAAGAAATTAATGTTCTCAAATCACTGGGATGCCTCCCAGCAAGAGCTCTTTTAACGTCACTAGCTTGACCCGTTGAAGCTCAAGTTCCATCTTCAATGTTGGTGCTCATCTTACTATCATCACACCAACTCATCAGCTACTTCCGGTCCACCTTCTTGACTATCCTTGAATATGGAGATTCAATCTCTATCACTCCATTATCTTTATAGTCTTTCACAACCCACAACTTGTTCTTGAATCTTACAGGTTTACCAAGTTTGAGTTGTGCTTGCATCAAGTCATCATGAACCGTCCTTTCTTTGCCATCTTTTTCTTCTTCCCTAACCTGTGACAAGAAACAATTTTTACCTTTGAAGCCCGGCTTTGCAGCTTTAAAGCTAGTCATGGGTACATCTTGACATGTAGCTTTATGACTAGCCTCTTCCTTTTGCATCAGCTGCTCCTCTTTGAAGACATTAAAGACCACCCTTTCTTCTTGGTGTTGAAGCACTATCATCCCTTCATCTACATTGATGATGACCTTGGCCGTTTTCATAAACAGTCTTCCAAGAATAATTGGAGTCACATTCTCCTCCATCTCCTTCACCACAAAATCCATCAAGAATTTTAGTTTGCCTACACAAACCATAACGTCTTCCACTATACCATAAGGCTTCTTTGAAGATCCATTCGCCATTAGCAAAGTCACCTTTGTTGGCTTGACTTCAAGATCACCAATTCGCTCAAGTAGAGATAAAGGCATCAAATTAACACTTGACCCTAAATCAAGTAGGGCTTTCCTTATCTTCTTCTTCCCTATGACACAAGGAATGGTAAAACTTCCTAGATCTTTCACTTTTGGAGGAAGTGGCTTCTTCTTAAAAGCTTTGCACTCATTAATCTCCTCATCTATATATCTTTTCTTTGTGGAGACTTGCTTCATATGCTTCGCATAAGCTGGAATTTGTTGCAATGCTTCATTCAAAGGTAGATCAACCTCCAATTGCTTGAAAATATCTTTAAAACGCCCATATTGTCTCTCTTTCTCTATTCTCTCACAACCTTTTGGATAAGGAAGAATTTTTTCAAATATTTCAAAATTTTTCTCTCCTCTCTTTTCTTCTTTTTCTTTTCTCTCATCCTCCCTTTTTCTCTCTTCTTTTCTCTTTACTCTCTCTTCTTTTTCTTCTTTTCTCTCTAACTCAACTCTTTCAACATCCAAACTCACTAAAACTTTACATTCTTCCTTAGGGTTAACCTCAATATTAGCCCCAAAACTCTTATCAGGCATATCTTCCAACTTCTTAGCTATTTGGCCAACTTGCATCTCCAAGTTTCTAATGGCCGCTTCAGTGCTCTCTTGGTTGGAAATAGTCACCTGCATAAATTGTGGAAGAGTCTCTTTCAACTTTGTTGATATTTCATTGAGTGCAAACACTTATTGCCATAATGATGGTTGCTGCTGTGGCCTGTTGAATTATCCTGAATGTCCAGCTTGTCCAGCTTGTCCTTGACCTTGACCCATGCTTGGGTGAGGTTTCCACCTTTGGTTGTAATTACCTTGGCGATATGGAAATTGATTGGCCATGAAATTTACATCTTCTAAAGCCTCCACTGGAAAAGCACATTGACCATTGATATGGTCACCACCACATTGTTCACACATTTGTTGTTGTTGAACCTGTGCAACTCCCTTTAGCTCCTTTGGCAATTGAGCAAGTGTCTTTGTTAAATTCTCCAACTGTTGAGTTATGATCTTATTCTGAGCGAGCGAGGCATCATTTGATTGCAATTGTAGAACCCCTTTCTGTTGAATTGGAGTTCCTCTTTCACCGTGCAACTCGTTATCATTAGTAGCCATATTCTCTATCAACTCGGTTGCTTCCTCTGGAGTCTTCCATTTGATATTACCTCCAGCTGAGGCATCTAACATCCACTTGGTTTGTGAACCAAGACCTCCAAGGAAAAGAAGGACTACTGTTGCTTCATGAAAGCCATGCGTAAGAGTCTCTCTCAATAAGCTTTTATATCGATCCCATGCTTGACCTAATGTCTCCTCCATGCCTTGTCTAAAAGAAGAAATCTCCTGCTTTCCTTTGTTGATTTTAGATTGTAGGAAGTATTTGTTTAGAAACTTTGAAACCACGACTTCCCACTTAGTAAAGCTACCATCTGGAAAAGAGTTCAACCATAACTTAGCATTGCCTCCCAATGAGAAAGGAAACAAACTAAGCTTTATTGCATTACATTCGCACAGAAGCTTAAAGGCAACCAACCATCATATTCCTATGTCTAGGTAATACTACTATTGGGAGAATTTCTTCATGTCTAGATATATCTATATGTTTCCATACAAATAACATCAATGATCATGCAATTGAATGAGTTAAACAAAGCATGCATAGAGTATAGAAGAAAAACCCTAACAATTAATGAAAGAAAGCATATATTATAAAGAATCAATTCAATACATCAGAGCTTCAAAGGATTACAATGGTTCCCCAACAACAATGAAGGTTTAGTTCACCATAATCATGGTGAAACTAGATGAAAAATAATGAAAGAATGAAAGATAGAACCCTAGAATTTGAAGAGTGGAGCTTGAGCATCCAAAATCCTCCTCGAAGGGGTGAAGAAAGTGTATTCTGCTTCGTTCCAACCAAAGATGACTGACCTAGGTCGACTAAAACCTTATATATTATTCTAAAAATTACAAAAAAGTGGCCCAAGGCCCATAAAAATGGCGCTCAGCGGTAAGTGCGTGTTCTTCTATTTGACGCTCAGCTGCATTTTTGTGAACTTTTCACTTCCTTTTCTGATTCCAACTTCTTCCTACTTCACTTCTTTCATCCAATTCATCTTAAAACCTGCAAAAACAAGGAAAACCAAGCATAAAACCCATTCAACTCTCTTATTTCAAAAACATAAACAAAAGCATGATTCCAAGCTAGTTTCTAAGTCATAAAGGTGTTCTTTAAGGTCAATTTTAAGTATGAAAATAATAGTTTTTCAATTGTTATAACATATAAAGCAAGAGAAAGGTAGAACAAATGGAAGAAGATTTGACGGAAGAAAGTGCGATAATCTTCTTCGACAGCCAGCTGATTCACCACAATGGAAGAACATTGATGAAAAATTTCCAGAATTTGGTGCAGATCCAAGAAACTTAAGACTTGCACTTGCAACTGATGGTATGAATCCTTATGGCAACTTAAGTACCAAACACAGTTCATGGCCAGTTATGTTGATGATATACAATCTTTCTCCGTTGTTGTGCATGAAGAGAAAATATGTGATGTTGTCAATGATGATATCGGGTCCTAGACAACCTGAAAATGACATTGATGTTTACTTAAAACCTTTAATTGATTATTTGAAATTGTTGTACGAAGAAGGGGTGGAAGTGTTTGATTCACATGTTGAGGAACAGTTCCGTTTGCGTGCAATGTTGTTTTGCACTATAAATGATTTCCCAGCGTATGGAAACTTGAGCGGTTATAGTGTTAAAGGTCATTTTGCATGTCCCATATGTGAAGAAAACACTAGTTACCTTCAATTGAAGCATGGTCAGAAGACGGTATATACAAGACATCAGAAATTCCTTCCTCGTAATCACCCTTATCGTAGATTGAAAAAAGCATTTCGTAATCACCCTTATCGTAGATTGAAAAAAGCATTTAATGAAAGTGCTGAGGATGAGGTTGTGTCCAGACCCCGGAATGAAGAGGTGTATAACGAAGTCAAAAACATTGACATTGTGTTTGGAAAACATCATAAAAGTACCTTTACAAAAAACATTTGGAAAAAACGATCAATATTTTTTAAGCTTCCATACTGGTGTAAACTTGATGTTAGACATTGTATTGATGTGATCCACGTTGAAAAAAATGTTTGTGACAGTGTCATCGAAACTTTATTAAACGTGAAAGGGAAGAGTAAAGACGAAATAAAAGCACGACAAGATGTGGCTGACATGGGAATCCGATCTGAGTTACATCCACAGATAATAGGTAGACGCACCCATCTGCCCCCAGCCTGTCACACTCTTTCTAAAAAAGAAAAACAAAGTTTTCGTAACTGTTTAAGAAGTGTGAAGGTTCCACAAGGTTATTCTTCAAATATTAGTAACCTTGTTTTTATGCAAGAGTTAAAGTTAGTTGGTTTAAAGTCTCACGATTTTCATGTATTGATGCAACAATTGTTACCAGTTCTTATTAGAGGCATATTACCTCCCTTTGTTAGGGGTATTATAACACGTCTGAGTTTGTTCTTTAATGTCATTTGCAAGAAAGTTGTTGACCCTCGAGGTTTAGATCAATTGGAAAAGGAAGGAATAAGACTATTATGTGAATTGGAGATGTATTTTCCACCTTTTTTTTATATCATGGTTCATTTGATTGTTCATCTAGTCAGAGAAATTCGAATATGTGGGTCAGTCTTCTTAAGGTGGATGTACCTAGTTGAAAGATACATGAAGATCTTAAAGGGATATGTCAAGAATCAGTATCGACCAGAAGCTTCAATCATTGAGCGATACGTTGCAGAAGAAGCCATTGAATTTTGTTCAAGTTATATGCCATCTTGTGAACCAGAGGGTGTTCCCAAGAGCAAACATGAAGGAAAATGTGAAGGTAAGGGTGTTCGAGGTGTGAGAATTCAAAGTGTTAGTAGAAAAGAAGTTGATCAAGCTCATTTGTACATCTTAAACAACATTGTTGATGTGATTCCTTAGATTTCTGAACACGTTAATGAAATAAAGGCATATCACACCCAAGAATGAGTGAAAAATGGCATCTTAATGAACATGTCAAAACCTTCTTACAGTGGTTTAAGAAAAATATTTATGAGACTCCACATGTTTCTGAAAGTTTATTGAGGTTATCTCGTGGGCCGAACACAGATGTCATTACATATGGTGGGTACTATATAAACAATATTTCTTTTCAGACAAAGGTAGAAGATGAGAAAAGTTCAAAATAGTGGCGTTACACTACAAGCTGAAGCTGTGCACTTTGCTAGTTCCAAAGACAAAAATCCAATCACAACATCCATGAGTTATTTTGGAATAATACAAGAAATATGGGAAGTTGATTATGTCAGTTTTAGAGTCCCAGTTTTCAAGTGTAAATGGGTTGATATAAATTCTGGTGTCCTGACAGATGACTTTGGTTTCACATTGGTAGACTTGAACAAGACGAATTACACTGATGAACCATTTATCATGGCTAGTCAAGCAAGACAAATATTCTATGTAAATGATCCAGCGAATAAAAAATGGTCAGTGGTTTTAGAAGGCAAAAACATGCAAGGATTTTATGATGAAGATTCTCTTGATATACTTGGGACAACATCTGTTGCATCAAGATCCATTGAAGACTCAGTTGATGACGTTGCTGATGACATCTAGGCAATTTGTAGTGATCACAATGAAGGGATCTGGGAGAAAACAATATCTTAATAGGTTGTGATATTTTTTGTATTGACTTTATATGTAGTTTCATCATACTTGATTTATTACTAACCTTGTATATATTTTTCAGGTATGTCGGCCTCAGACTCAGGATCAGGACAGATCAGACGTGGTCGAGGCATCACACGATTGCCAGATGTGACATTCGGACGCGTTGATGGGTAGAGGAGACATGTTGACATTGACCCCAAATCAGGTCAGGCATCAGAGCCAAATGTTGATACGTTTAGGAGTTATCTGGGTAAGTTAGCAAAAAGCCATGTCTCTATCCTTCATGCATCTTGGGATGACGTCCCAGAGGTCGACAAGAACCTCTCATGGCAAGATGTTCAGGTATGTTTACTTAAAAGAATTTTGATATACTTATTTCTTTCATCTTATTATGTCATTAACATGTTTTTTTGTTTTAAACAGCAACATTATGATATTCCAAACACAATACAGATTAGAAAGAAAGTATTATCGCATATAACTGACACGACTATATGTCTTTGGAAGAAGCTCTTAACCAGTTTATGCAGGTAACCATCTCCAAACATAACAGCACTCAAGCAACCCTTAGAAGTATGGAGATGCAAATTGAACAGTTAACTAAGAAGTTGGAGGAAAGGCCTGATCAGAATTTTGTGGCTGAGGTTAACCCTAAAGAAGAGTGTAGAGTTCTAGTGAGTGTAGATGCTGAAAGAGTTGAGTTAGAGAGAAAAGAAGAGAAAGAAAAGATAGAAGAGAAAGAAAAGAGAGTAGAGAGAAAAGATAAAGAAGAGAGAGAAGAGATAAAAATTGAAGATATTCTTCCTTTTCCAACAGATTATGAGAGAGTAGAGAAAGAGAGACAATTTGGGCATTTTACAGAAATATTCAAACAATTGGAGGGTGATTTACCTTTGAAAGAGATATTGAAAAAAATTGCAAATTATACAAAACCCATAGAGCAAGTCTCCACAAAGAAAAGGCATAGAGAAGAGGAGATAAAGGATTACAAAGCGATCAAGAAGAAGCTACTCCCATCAAAAGAGAAAGATCCAGGAAGTTTCTTCATTCCATGTGTCATAGAAAAGAAAAAGGTAAATAAAGCCCTACTTGATTTAAGGTCAAGCTTTAATTTAATGCCTTATTCTTTACTTGAACAAATGGGTGATCTTAAAATCAAGCCTATAAAGATGAATTTGTTAATGGGGGATGGCTCTTCAAAGAATCCGTATGGTATAGCAAAGGATGTTATGGTTTGTGTTGGAGAACTAAAATTCTTGGTGGACTTTGTGGTGATGGAGATGAAGGATGAAAGGGTTCCTATTATTCTTGGAAGGCCGTTTATGAAAACGGCTAAAGTCATCATTGATGTAGATGAAGGAATAGTGGTGTTTCAAGACCGAGGAAATAATGAGGTTATTGATGTCTTCAAAGAGGAACAACAGACAGAGACTAGTTATAAACCTACATGTGATGACAAATTTATGAACACCGAAAACGGCGCCACAAACTTGTTTGACCCTCGGCAAGTGTGACCAAATCGTATCAAGTAATAAACTCGGTAAGACCAGGTATCGTTCTCCCAAAGGACTCACGGCCTAGTTAGTTATTTGATTCGTTGATTATTTAAGACTTGTGAACGATTGATTGTAGGTTTTTAATGCAAAAGACAATAATTAAATATGTATGCATGAATGTGATCAATGGCAAAAAGAGTAAAACAAACACGTAATGAATTATATGGATGAGTATGTTGTTGGGGTTATCAATTTCATCTTATCCACTCTCATATACTTTAGGAATTCATCAATCTTTTCATCAATGTTAATGCCACTCTCTAAATCACCTTGTCGAGAAGGCCTATCCTTAATTACGAGTTCATACAATTCCTAGCATTCCTAGTAATTAGTTCTAAAGTGCAGGAGCTTAAAGGCAACCAATATGCTATTGGGAGAAATTCCCCGGATCTAGACTTCCCCGTACGTTCCCATATCGACAAAATCAATGATCATGACAATGAATGAGTTAAACAATGCAAGCATTAAGCAAAGATGAAAAACCCTAACTACTGATGAAAGAAAGCATGTATCTCAAATAAGATGTTTAAACATAAATTCCATATATGAACATAAATTCCATATATGAGAGTTTCACAAGATTACATTGATTCCCCAACAACAATACAAGGTTTAGTTCACCATATTCATGGTGAATCTAGATGAACAATGATGAAAGAATGAAAGATAAAACCCTAGAAAGGTAGAGAGGTAGCATGAGCATCCAAGATCTTCCTTCAAAGGGTTGGAAAAGAGAGTGTTTGCTTCGTCCCAGCCAAAGATACAAGCCCACTTAGAATGGCGCTCAGCGGTATTTTACCGCTGAGCGGTAATACAACATGATCGATTTTGCCCCCAGCTGCTGTTTTTGCCCCTCAGCGGTGATTTTGGCACCTGAAAAGTGCCGCTCGACGGTATTTTACCGCTCAGCGCCACTCGGTCACACTTTTTATGCGTTCTGGTTGATTTTTCAGCATTCTGGTTGACTGGTTGACTTTTCTGGTTGACTGGTTGACTTTTCTGGTTGACTGCTTGACTTTTCTGGTTTCTGGTTGACTTTTCAGCACTCCAATCATTCGGTACTTCCATTCTTCTTTCAAATCATTCAATTAGCCTACAAAATCAAGGGAATCTTGCACAAAACCATTAAATTCACTTTCAACTCTCTTATTCACAAAACTAAAGCAAAAATATGAGTTCAAGCTAGTTTCTAAGTCTTAAAGGTTGCTTTTGGTATCAATTTTAAGCATAAAAATAACGGTTTTTCAACCGTTATCACAACCCCAAACTTAAAACTTTGCTTGTCCTCAAGCAAACAAGATGTAACTCAATCTTCTTCCAATCAATACAATGGTTCACTCCATTCAAAATCCTCTTTTCAAGATAAGTAAGTACTCAATTAAGCTTATGACAAAAACTTCAGTCAAGACATGCACATGCTTTAATGTTCACACAATCACCTAATATCCAACAAATGCTATTTTTCATGAATGATCAATCAACTAAGCATGGATATTTATGTGCTCATGGAATCTTTCCTCACTAAGTAAAGTGTTTCACTCAAACACAAGTGTATAAGAGGTAATCACTCATTCACTCTACTATCACAATGTCACATGAATTGACTTTGCCTTTCATTTAACCATAATCAAATACATTCACAAGCATGCATCATCACAAGGACTTTCAATGGCTTATAATGTGGCTGGGCTAACAAGAAAATTGGTTTTTCTAGATCACAAAACCCTTGAGTTAAGAGAATCATATAAACACAATCATTCTTACTTTTCCCAACTTTCCTTTGCATTGAGCTTTGCTTTTTCTTTTCTTTTCTTTTTCTTTTCACATACTTAATTCTTAGCTCTTAGCTCAATGCTTTCAATTTCCCTTTTTATTTTCCAACAACCCCAAACTTGAACATTAGTCAATACCACAAAACATTTTCTACTTAACTCAAGGTAAAGCTTTCAATAAGGGTTTTAAATTTATGTTCAAGGCTAAGGGTTCAAAGGATAGAACACAAAGTGTTCTCTTTTAGTGGCTAATTTCATGCAATTTGGCTAATATAATGGTTTCCAACAAACGGCCTTGATCATATAATGCAAACAAGCAAGTAATTCAATCATAGATAACCTGGGCAAAGTTATTCATGCTTCCAAAGTAATAACTTCAAAGTAATAACTCTGGAGCTCAAAATCTCACATAAAAGCTCATTCACATTTGACATACACATCCTGCTTAATATCACAATCACAATCATAATAACTTGCGTTTGTTCACAAAGCTTGTGAACCACCTGTATAAGCATGTAATATGCACATCTCAACATCAATCTATATCAAAGCATCATTCAAGCATTACTTATCAAACAATCACAATCATCAGCAAACCATCATAACAGACAAAATTTCCAATTGAGTACATCAAAACCTAAACAAAAACAAATAAGTGAACAAATCCTGCTCTAGTGCTTTGAAAAATTCAGCCCCATCAATGATGCTCTCTCCCAACCCCAAACTTAGATGGAAAACTGGTGAGCAAGTGAGTGAAAGGAAGATTTTCTCAAGAGGGGTGAGGAAAAAGTTGTAGAGATCCTTTGAAAAAGTATGTAGGAGTGTGTGTGCAGAGAAGAGTATGAAAAGAAAAACTAAGGCGCAGCTTAGGGTATAAAAATACCCTAATGGGCTCGGGTTCCGCTGAGGGGCAACCCAAGCCCCTTCTGCGACACTACCGCTCATCGGTAGTTTGCCGCTCAGCGGCACTTACGGGAAGTGCTCTCCTTCTTAGCTTGACCTAGATGCGTCCTAAACATACCCCTCATTGGCTCCCTGCAATAAAATTCTCAGATCACTCATGCACAACCCTATTATGTAACTAAAACAGGATCAAAACAAAAATTATACAGAAAAATCAATCAACTGGGTTGCCTCCCAGGTAGCGCTTGTTTAACGTCACGAGCCTGACCCAAAATCCTCCAGCACCCTTCAGTAGGTGCAAATCTTCCTTACCAACACCCATCAGTAGGTGTATACAAACATAGTATCCTTCAGTAGATACTCTTCCGCCTAACATCCATCAGTAGATGTAAACCCTGTAACAAACGTATTACAAAAGCAAAAATACCCAAAAGTTCAAAATTACATCACCAAATCAACAATTAAAAGTTCTTAAATCACTGGGTTGCCTCCCAGCAAGCGCTCTTTTAACGTCACTAGCTTGACCCAATAAAGCTCATGTTCCATCTTCTTTTTCTTCTTTCTACTGAACTTCTTCAGAAATTTGATCAAACCAGGAACCTGTTGCAATGTCTCAATCATAGGAACTTTAATCTCCAATTTCTTGAAGATTTCCAT
>JAHCHA010010621.1:7500-13406 GCA_027742795.1 Vigna hirtella
GAGTGGCGCTGAGCGGTAATTTTGCGCTGAGCGGAAGTTTTCAGGTGCCGAAATCACCGCTTAGGGGCAAAATAGAAGCTGAGGGGCAAAATGGATCAGGCACTAGTACCGCTCAGCGGTATTTTACCGCTGAGCGCCATTCTAAATGGGCTTAGACCGATTTTTGTTACTTTTATGGGGTAGGGCCTAATTTTCTGTATTTTTTAGAATAGTATATAAGCTTTAGGACGTCCTAGGGTTTGTATCTTTTGGCTAGAGAGGACGCAAAACACACTTTTCACCCCTTTTGGGTAGAAATTGAGATGGTGACGGCTCTCCTCTTCTCTTTCTAGGGTTTTTCTATCTCCTCCATTCTTTCATTATTGTTCATCTAGTTTCACCATGAATATGGTGAACTAAACTCTTCTTGTTGTTGGGGAATCAATGTAATCTTTTGAGGCTCTCATATATGGAATTTTGTGTTTAAACATTATATTTATGATACATGTTTTCTTTCATCATTAGTTAGGCTTTCTCTTCTTTGCTCATTGATACCGAGTTTATTACTTGATACGATTCGGTCACACTTGCCGAGGGTTAAACAAGTTTTTGGCGCCGTTTTTCGGTGTTCATAAATTTGTCATCAAGTTTTTGGCGCCGTTGCTCGGGACTCGTGGTTTAACTAGTTTATTTGTGTGATTATTTATTATCTTTGACTTGAATTTTGAATTTTGAAATTTGAATTTCTGTGTTTATTTTCTGTTTTTATTTTTCGGTTTTTATTTTATTTTATTTTATTTTATTTTATTTTGTTTTGTTTTATTTTATTTTATTTTTTGTTTTTATTTTTTTCGGTTATTATTTTATTTTATTTTATTTTTCTGTTTTCCGTTTTTATTTTTCTGTTTTTATTTTTTTTTGTTTTTATTTTATCTTATCTCTTATTTTATATCTTCTCTATCTTTTTGTGCTAACAATTGTTTTTAGGGTTTTGTGCCTAATGCCTACAGGATGCAATTCGGTCAAGAATTTAACTATATGGGCACTCAATTCTACCAAGGTAATTTCAACCATTGGTGGGAACCTCACTCAAGCATGGATCAAAGTCAATTTTGGCAAGTTGCCGGACAATTTGAGAACCAACCACAACAACAATGGCAGCAACAAAGCTCTCTATCAGAAAGTTTGGATGATACCCTTCAACGATTTTTCCAACATTCCATCTCTACTCAGAAAAACATTGAAGCATCATGTAAAAGGATGGAGATGAACCTTCGTTACATTAGTCAGAGATTGAACGATTTTAAGGTTAATACTGAAGTTAACCCTAAGGAGGAAGGTCAAGCCATTGTCACTGAAAGTGACAAGATTTTTGATGAGAAAAAAATAGGGAGAGATGAAGAAAAGATAGAGAGAAAAGGAAAAGAAGAGTTGAGTGAGAAAGATAAAGATGAAGAAAAAGAAAAAGAAGTGGTTGAGAGAAAAGAGAGAAAGAAAATTTGTGTGAAAATAAAGGAGTTAAGTAGAAAAAGAGAAGGGAAGAAAAAAATAAGAGAAAAGAAAAAGAGGAAAAAGAAAGTTAGAGAAAAGAGAAAGAGGACGAGAGGAAGAGAGAGAGAATCATATGAAAACCCCTTCCATCATCCAAAGAAGTATCATAGGAAGGAAAAGAAATTTAAGTGCTTCATGGAAATCTTCAAGAAATTGGAGATTAAAGTTCCTATGATTGAGACATTGCAACAGGTTCCTGGTTTGATCAAATTTCTGAAGAAGTTCAGTAGAAAGAAGAAGAAAAAGAAGAAGGAACTTGAGCTTTATTGGGTCAAGCTAGTGACGTTAAAAGAGCGCTTGCTGGGAGCTTTATTTGGTGATGTAATTTTGAACTTTTGGGTACTTTTGGGTTTACATCTACTGATGAATGTTAGGCGGAAGAGTATCTACTGAAGGATACTATGTTTGTATACACCTACTGATGGGTGTTGGTAAGAAAGATTTGCATCTACTGAAGGGTGCTGGAGGATTTTGGGACAAGCTCGTGACGTTCAACAAGCGCTACCTGGGAGGCAACTCAGTTGATTGATTTTATCTGTATTGTTTGTTTTGATTCTGCTTTAGTTGCATGATAGGCATTGAATGTTTGTGTGATATGAGAACTTAATTTTAGGGAGCAAGTGAGGGGCATGAGTAGAAGGCACCTAGGGTAAGCTAGGAAGAAGAAAAGCACAACACGAAAGTGCCGCTGAGCGGTGGTATCGTAAAATGGCTTTAGGTTGCCCCTTAGCGGAACCCGAGCCCATTAGGGTATTTTTATACCCTAAGTCACGCTTTGGCCTCTATTTTCAGATTCTTCTCTGAACACACACTCCTAAACACTTTTCCAAAGGTTCTCTACATTTTTCCTTTCATTCCTCTTTAGAAAATCTCCCTTCCACTCACTTTCTCACTACTTTTCCATCTAAGTTTAGGGTTGGGAGAGAGCATCATTGTTGGGGTTGAGTTTTTCAAAGCACTAGAGCAGGATTTGTTTTGTCATTCACTTTTTGTTTTTAGAATAGGGTTTGATGTACTCAATTAGAAATTTTGTCTGTTATGATGGTTTGCTTATGATTGTTGTTTGATAAGTAATGCTTGATGATGCTTTAATATTGATTGATGTTGAGATGTGCACATTACATGTTTATACAGGTGATTCACAAGCTTTGTCAACAAATGCATGATGTTGTGATTGTGATTATGATACTAAGCATAATGTGTATATGTGGAATGTGAATGAGCTTATATGTGAAGTTTTAAGCTCCAGAGTTTTTGTGATTGAATGCTATTACTTTGAAAGCATGAATGATTTTGCCCAGGTTTTCTATAATTGAATCAATTGCTTGTTTGCATCATATGATCAAGGCCATTTGTTGGTAACCCTTTTATTAGCCAAATTCATGAATTTAGCCCACTAAAATAGAGCACTATGTGTTCTATCATTTGAACCTGTAGCCTTGAAAACCCCTTGTGAAAAGCTTTACCTTGAGTTAAGTAGAAAATATTTTGTGGTATTGACAAATGTTCAAGTTTGGGGTTGCTGGGAAGTTATGAAAGGGAAATTGAAAGCATTGAGCTAAGAGCTAAGAATTAAGTATGTGAAAAGAAAAAGAAAACGAGAAAGAAAAGAGAAGAAAAAGCAAAGCTCAATGCAAATGAAAGTTGGGAATAAGTAAGAATGGTTGTGTTTATATGATTCTCTTAACTCAAGGGCTTTGTGATCTAGAAAAACCAATTTTCTTGTTAGCGCAGCCACATTATAAGCCATAGAAAAGTCCTTGTGATGATGCTTGCTTGTAAGTGTTTTTTATTGTGGTTAAATGAAAGGCAAAGTTGATTCATGCGACATTGTGATAGTAGAGTGAATGAGTGAATACCTCTAATACACTTGCGTGTTTGAGTGAAACACATTATCTAGCGAGGAAAGATTCCATGAACATATAAGAACATCTTTGCTTAGTTGATTGGTCATTCATGAAAAGTAGCATTTGTTGGATAGTATGTGATTGTGTGAACACTAAAGCATGTGCATGTCTTGATTGAAATCTTTGCAATGAGCTGAATTGAGCACTTACTTATCTTGAAAAGGGAGTTTTGAATGTGGTGAACCATTATACGGATTGATGGAAGACTGAGTTACATCTTGTTTGCTTGAGGACAAGCAAAGTTTTAAGTTTGGGGTTGTGATAACGGTTGAAAAACCGTTATTTTTATGCTTAAACTTGATACCAAAAACAACCTCTAAGACTTAGAAATAGCTTGAACTCATATTTTTGCTTTAGTTTTGTGAATAAGAGAGTTCAAAGTGAATTTAATGGTTTTGTGCAAGATTCCCTTGATTTTGTAGGCTAATTGAATGATTTGAAAGAAGAATTGAAGTACCGAATGATTAGAATGCTAAAAAGTCAACCAAAAACCAGAAAAGTCAACCAGTCAACCAGAAAAGTCAACTAGGCAACCAGAAAAGTCAATCAGTCAACCAAAATGTTGAGAAGTCAACCAGAATACAGAAAAAGTTCCGCTGAGCGGTAAAATACCACTGAGCGCCACTTTTCAGGTGCCAAAATCACCGCTGAGGGGCAAAAATAGCAGTTGGGGGCAAAATGGATCATGCGCTATTATCGCTCAGCGGTAAAATACCGCTAAGTGCCATTCTAAATGGGCTTGGACCGGTTTTCTGTTACTTTTATGGGCTTGGGCCTAATTTTCTGTATTTTTAGAATAGTATATAAGCTTTAGGACGTCCTAGGGTTTGTAACTTTGGCTGGGAGGAAGCAGAAACACCCTTTTCACCCCTTGGGGTAGATTGGGAGATGGTGACGGCTCTCCTCTTCTCTTTCTAGGGTTTTTCTATCTCTTTCATTCTTTCATTATTGTTCATCTAGTTTCTCCATGAATATGGTGAACTAAACTTTGTATTATTCTCGGGGAATGAATGTAATCTTTTGAAGCTCTCATATATGGAATTTGTGTTTAAACATCTTATTTTGAGATACATGCTTTCTTTCATCATTAGTTAGGGCTTTTCCTCTTTGCTCAAAGCATGCATTGTTTAACTCATTCGATGTCATGATTATTGATTTTGTCGATATGGGAACGTACGGGGAAATCTAGATCCGGGGAAATTCTCCCAATAGCATATTGCCTAATGATGCCTGATGTAGTCCTCCTTTTGTATTTTTACCTTTCATAACTTAGCTCTTAAGGAGCATGGGTTACTATAAATACCCAACTCCTTTATTGTAATTGGTACTTTTGAGATTAATGAGAATTGAATTTTCTGAATCAGAAACTATTCTCTCTTGAAAGTCATAGGCTAAAGAGTCCAAAGACTTCCTCTAGCCACCTTCCAAGCACCTCTCTCACTTTCATTTTTCAAATTTCACGGTGCTTCTCTCCTCCACGCTATCTCTCCTTCGCTGTCACCTCATTAGAGCATGCGTCAGCGCTCTCCCTTTCATTCTTCAACCACGCTTCAGCTCCTCCATTCCACGTCATTAGGTTATCTTCTCGCGCATCAGAAACGCCACTTCCTTTCGCATTTCACCCTCGCGTCTCCTTCCTCGCGAGTTGTTCCTCTCTCCAGAGTTCTTCCGCTGTAAGTCTTGTTTACACCATAGATTCGTCTCTCCTTGCTGCGTTCATCATCACAAAACCTCTAAACCCTCCTTTTCCCTTTTCCTTCAGATTTAGCCGATTAAAACCATTCTTCTACCGTAACACCTTTAATCGGTTCAATCTTCGTTTTGAACCGATTAATCGGTTCATTTTGATGTTCTGCACCTTTCTAGGGTTCCTTCGGTCCAGATTAGGGTTCTTCGTGTTCATTCTCAGATTTGCTCCGTTCTCTTTCGATTTCTCTCTTCCTATAGTGTCTATGGTTTCTGCGAAGGTTATCACACTTCTGTTTTCATAGATTCTCTCTTAATCTTGTGTTCCAATCATTTTCCGCTGCGTTCATCTTTGGATGAAGCTTCGAAGGAGCTCGTGACACGCACATTCGTCATCTCCTTGGACGCTCGTCCATCAAGTGGTATTCAGAGCAAGGTCGAACACGCTTCGAAGGTAAGTATCTCTGTTTCGATTCTTGTTTCAGTTTGATTCGCGTCTCTGTCTTTGTTCTAGTTTTGTATTTTGATTCTGTCTTGATCCTGAGTTTGTTCTTCCATTCCGCTGCTTGATTCATGTTATGGTTTAACGCTGTGCGTTTAATTTCTTTCATTTTCGCATTGTTAGTTAATTCTGATAAGGTTTCTTGATCTTCATTCAGTGAAATTTGTTCGTGCATCTTCATTCAGTGAAATTTGTTTTCATGTGTTTAGGTTTCCAAATTCTGATAAGGTTTCTTGATCTGCGCTTCTTATGCTTTGAGTATTATTTTTTATCATTTTATT
>JAHCHA010010623.1:0-18775 GCA_027742795.1 Vigna hirtella
TTTTTTAAATAAGCGCTATCTATTGTTTCGTGCATTAATAGATAGCGGTTATTTAAAAAAGCGCTATCTATTGAGCGCTATCTATCATCAATTTTGTAGTAGTGACCTCACTACATTTAATGAGATTTGCAACACAGTAAAGATAAATGGGGTGCCGGACGAAGCGATCAAACTTAGCTTGTTTCCATTCTCACTAGGAGGCAACGCTAAGATTTGGTTGAACTCTTTTTCAGAAGGAAGCTTTACAGAGTGGGAAGAGGTGGTAACAAAGTTCCTAAACAAATACTTTCCACAATCAAAGGTAAATAAAGGAAATGCATGGGACAGATATAAAAGCTTATTGAGAAAAACTCCCACACATGGTTTTGACGAAGGGGAAGTAGTCTTGGCTTTCCTTACAGGTCTTGGTTCCCAAACCAAGATGATGCTTGACGCCACAGCTGGAGGAAACATCAAATGGAAAACTCCAGAGGAAGCTACAGAAATCATTGATAATATGGCTACTAGTGATAGTGATCTGAATAGTGAAAGAGGAGCTCCTAGTCAACAAGAAGGAGTTCTACAGCTGCAAACCCATGACGCCTTGCTAGCACAAAATAAGATACTAACTCAACAACTGGAAGCTCTTACGAAAACACTTGCACAATTGCCGAAAGAGTTAAAGACTGTTGCACAGGTTGAATCACAGTTGTGTGAATTGTGTGGAGTGACCATATAAATGGTCAGTGTGCCTTTCCAGCAGAAGCTTTGGAAGATGTAAACTTCATGGCCAATCAGTTTCCGTACCGTCAGGGGAACTTCAATCAAGGGTGGAAACCACACCCAAGCATTGGTCAAGGACAGAGTGGGCAGGCTGGACAAACTGGGCAATTCAACAAGCAACAACAACAACCAACTTTATGGCAACAGATTTCTACACTTAATGAAAGGTCCATAAGGATGGAAGAAACTCTTAATCAATTTATACAGAAAACTGAATCTTCTCAAAGGAGTACTGATGCTACTATTAAGAATTTGGAGATTCAAATGGGTCAGATTACCAAGCAAGTGGAAGAAAGGCCTAATAGAAATTTTGGGGCTAATACTGAGGTTAACCCCAGGGAAGAATGTAGAGTGGTGGAGAGTACAACTGATGAAATAGTTGAGTTAGATAAAGAGAAGGAGAAAGGAGAGGAAGAAAAAGAAAAGAGAGAAAAAAGAGAAAAAGAAAAAGAAGAGAGAAAAGAGAAGAGAGAGAGAAAAGAGATAAAGAGTAATGATATGTTTCCTTTTCCAATAAATCATGAGAAACAATTTGATTTTACAGAATTATTCAGTATGGTGGACAATGATGCACCTTGGAAGGAGATACTACAGCAAATTGCAGTTTATACTAAACCTGAGGAAGAAATCTCTACAAAGAAAAGACGTAGAGATGAAGATACAAAGAAGTATATAACTGTCAAAAAGGAGTCATTCCCTCCAAAAGCCGAGGATCCAGGAGGATTTTCCATTCCATGCACAATAGGGAAGAAAAGAGTCAGAAAAGCTTTACTTGATTTAGGATCAAGTGTCAACTTGATACCTTATTCTTTACTTGAACAAATTGGTGATGTGGATGTGAAACCTATAAAGGTTAACTTAGTAATGGCAGATGGATCTTCGAAGACACCTTATGGAATAGCAGAGGACATTATAGTTTGTGTAGGCAAACTACAGTTCTTGGCAGACTTTGTGGTGATGGAGATGGAGACCGAAAAGATACCCATCATTCTCGGAAGACCGTTTATGAAAACGGCCAAAGCTATCATTGATGTGAACGAAGGTATAGTTGCATTCCAAGACCGAGAAGAAAGGGTTATTGTAGATGTTTTCAAAGAGGAGAGACAGATGCAGGAGGAAGAAGCTAGTCATAAAGCGTCATTTCAAGATGTACTCATGACTAGCCCCAAAGATGAAAAGCTCAAAGTTAAAGGTAAACATTGTTTGTTGTTTCAGGTACATGAAAAAGAGAAGATTGGCAGAGGAAGAAAAGTTCTTGATGATGGGATGAAAGAACAACTCAAACTTGGTACACATGTGAGATTCAAAAACAAGTTGTGGGTTGTGAAAGGCTATAAAGAAAAGGGGATAATAGAGATAGAGTCTCCATTTTCTAGAAGAGTTAAAACAGTACACCGGAAGCAGTTGAGGAGTTGGTGGGGTACGGATATTAATCGTGAAGAAGGAACTTGAACTTTATTAGGTCAAGCTAATGACGTTAAAAGAGCGCTTGCTGGGACGCAACCCAGTGATTTTAGAACTTTTTAATTTTTGGTGATGTAATTTTGAACTTTTGGGTATTTTTGTTATAAGTTTGTTACAGGGTTTACATCTACTGATGGATGTTAGGCGGAAGGGTATCTACTGAAGGATACTATGTTTGTATACACCTACTGATGGGTGCTGGAGGATTTTGGGTCAGGCTCGTGACGTTAAACAAGCGCTACCTAGGAGGCAACCCAGTTGATTGATTTTTCTGTATAATTTTTGTTTTGATCCTGCTTTAGTTGCATAATAGGGTTGTGCATGAGTGATCTGAGAATTTTATTGTAGGGAGCCAATGAGTGGTATGTTTAGGACGCATCTAGGTCAAGATAAGAAGGAGAGCACTTCCCTTAAGTGCCGCTGAGCGGCAAACTACCGTTGAGCGGTAGTGTCGCAGAAGGGGCTTGGGTTGCCCCTCAGCGGGACCCGAGCCCATTAGGGGTATTTTTATACCCTAAGCTGTGCCTTGAACTCTCTTTTAGATTCTTCTATGCACACACACTCCTGCATACTTTTCCAAAGTTTTCTACAACTTTTCCCTCACCCCTTTTGAGAAAATTTCTTTTCCACTCACTTTCTTACTTGTTGTTCATCTAAGTTTGGGGTTGGGAGAGAGCATCATTGATGGGGCTGAGTTTTTCAAAGCACTAAAGCAGGATTTGTCTTATTTATTTGTTTTTAGAATAGGGTTTGATGTACTCAATTGGAAACTTTATCTATTATGATGGTTTGCTGATAATTGTGATTGTTTGATAAGTAATGCTTGAATGATGCTTTGATATGGATTGATTTTGAGATATGTACATTACATGCTTATACAGGTGGTTCACAAGCTTTGTAAACAAATGCAAGTTATTATGATTGTGATTGTGATATTAAGCAGGATGTGTATGTCAACTGTGAATGAGCTTTTATGTGAGGTTTTGAGCTCCAGAGTTATTACTTTGAAGTTATTACTTTGGAAGCATGAATAACTTTGCCCAGGTTTTCTATGATTGGATTACTTGCTTGTTTGCATTATATGATCACAGTCGTTTGTTGGAAACCCTTATATTAGCCAAATTGCATGAAATAAGCCACTAAAAGAGAACACTATGTGTTCTATCATTTGAACCCTTAACCTTGAACATAAATTTAAAACCCTTGTTGAGAGCTTTACCTTGAGTTAAGTAGAAAATATTTTGTGGTATTGATAAATGTTCAAGTTTGGGGTTGTTGGAAAATAAAAAGGGAAATTGATAGCATTGAGCTAAGAGCTAAGAATTAAGTATGTGAAAATAGAAAGAATAGAAAAGAAAAGAAAAAGCAAAGCTCAATGCAAAGGAAAGTTGGGAAAAGTAAGAATGATTGTGTTTATATGATTCTCTTAACTCAAGGGTTTTGTGATCTAGAAAAACCAATTTTCTTGTTAGCCCAACCACATTATAAGCCATTGAAAGTCCTTGTGATGGTGCATACTTGTGAATTTTTATTTGATTGTGGTTAAATGAAAGGCAAAGCTAATTCATGTGACATTGTGATAGTAGAGTGAATGAGTGATCACCTTTTATACACTTGTGTTTGAGAGAAACACTTTACCTAGTGAGGAAAGATTCCATGAGCACATAAACATCTTTGCTTAGTTGACTGATCATTCATGAAAAATAGCATTTGTTGGATATTAAGTGATTTTGTGAACACTCAAAGCATGTGCATGTCTTGATTGAAATCTTTGTCATGAGTTTAATTGAAGTTTTTACTTATCTTGAAAAGAGGATTTTTGAATGGGTGAACCATTGTACAAATTGGTAGAAGATTGAGTTACATTTTGTTTGCTTGAGGACAAGCAAAGTTCTAAGTTTGGGGTTGTGATAACAGTTGAAAAACTGTTATTTTCATGCTTAAATTTGATACTAAAAGCAACCTTTAACACTTAGAAACTAGCTTGAAATCATGCTTTTGGTTATATTTTTAGAAATAAGAGAGCTGGACAGGTTTATGCTTGATTTCAATGTTTTATGCAGGTTTTAAGGTGAATTTGGTGAAAGAAGTGAAGAAGGATAGGAATGGAATCAGAAAAGACATTAAAAAGTGCAAAAGGAGAAGCCGCAACCACCGCTCAGCGGCAGTTTACCACTGAGCGACACTCAGAAACCCACATTGGCTCCGCTGAGGGGTGCAAAAGCCGCTGAGGGGAGGAAACCAACTCACGCACTTACCGCTAAGTGGTAGTTTACCGCTGAGCGGCATTATTTTGGGCTTGGGCCTAATTTTCTGTATTATTACGAACAATATATAAGCTTTAGGTATTCCTAGGGTTTGTATCTTTGGCTGGGACGAAGCAAACACTCTATTTTCACTAGTGCAGCGAGGGGCTTTTACCGCGGTTATATTTCACTATACGTCGCGGTTCACGAACCGCGGCATATTCAGCCGCGGTAGTAAGTCATAGACTTTAGGCCGCGGTAGTAAGTCATAGACTTTAGGCCGCGGTTCTGACCGCGGTATATAGGGTGCGGAATATGCCGCAGTTGTCGAGGGAACCGCTGCCTAAATCCATTTTTAAAAAAAAAAAAAAAATTCCACTATATGCCGCAGTTCAACCGCGGCAAAAGACAGAAGCATATGCCGCGGTTAGTGTTAAAACCGCGGCCATATGTCTCGTTTTAAAAAAAACAAAACACTATATGCCGCGGTTGTGGTTAGAACCGCGACATATTCCCCTGCAGTTTTTTAAAATTGCAGGTCTGTTTTTGTGATATCCACTACCACAAAAACAGACCTGCATATAAAAACATGTACACAAATTCAATTTGAACATAACAAACACATGTTCAAATGTATTTCAACATCAAATAAAGTACAAAGTCTAAGAAAATTCAATCTAATCAAATGCATTGTTTAAATCTAAGAGCTATTGTATAATCTAATTATATACTTCGCAGCAGCGTTCCTAATGAATAATAGTGACTTCTCAGGAACTGGTGTAGTAGTCTTGAATCTCTGCAAAAGACAATTCATTTTAATTAGTGTATATGAATTCAACATTTGGGAAAAAATCAAAATTTGTTAAAGTTAAATATTACCGTTTCCCAGCGACTTGTGATGTGAGAACGAACAATATGGGTCATCCAATACATTACATAGTATCCACACTCATATGACCCATTTTGTCTGTTACACTACAATATATCATCACAGTTGATAATAGTTAGTGAATAACATTAAAATAAAACAATTATAACAAAGTATGACTTTAGCATATGTCAAACCTTGAGAGAAATCCAAACAATCTTTCTACTATTAACAATTGATCTCCCACCCATCATCATACTTGCTGGAATAGAGCTGTATATAAAAAAGGTTTTAGCATTCATTTATATAACAAAGAAAGTCCAAACATTGAGGTTCTTACCAATCAGTTGCTTGTTTGAGTTGTGTGGGAGGAGGCCTGTGCAATGAGCAGAACCACAAAGCATAGTTGTCTTGCATAGACATAACAAGAAGTTGCCAATGGCGCCTGAAATTCATAATAACGTAACTATTAAATATTAAAATCACATATGGAACATTATTATGTTAACAAAGTTCACTTACCCGGATATATAAGGCAAAAAGTATATTTTCTTGCCCCTTCCAAAACTCCTTATCAGACTCATGTTGATATGCTCAAAATCATTTGATTCATGAATTGATTGGGGATCAATGAATCCATAATCATCAAAACGCCCCAACTTATTACTGACCCCAGACATATACCTGAAATCAAAAATTAACTTTGATATAAGGATACTTGATATATAAATCATTTTTATATATAAATAATTGGTCATAAACTTACATCGTCCATAGTTGAATAATTGAAATATTCAACTCTTGTGTTCCCGACGCAAGCTCACGGACATCTTGGCTATTAAGGTATATTGGGACCTCAGAGCCTGTCCCAAATACATTAGCATCATACTCAACCTCCAAAGGCTTATCATCAAGGATGTCAGCAAGTAGATGCAATGAAGAAAGAGGGTCATCCTCAGATAGAGGAATCTTCTGTTGTGCCTGCGTCTGTTGTTACATGAAAAGATAAGATAAGTTTTGACATCAAAAACCTTTAAAATTGAGAAGTGTAAAGAAGAATTTCGTACCGAGGGGTCAGAAACTGGTTTAACCAAAAATTTAGGCCGAGTGAATAATATTTTAAGGTTTATAAATAATACAAGAACTACAACACACATTACCAAAACTATAGCAAAAACCATACCATACATTACCAAAACTATAGCAATTTCATGCATTACCAAAATTTTAGCAAAAACTATACCATACATTACCAAAACTATAGTAATTTCATACATTACCAAAACTATAACAATTATTATTATGCAAAAACTAATAAAGAAATCATGTTAAGAATGCAAAAGGGCATAAATACCTGGAACAGGGGCGGCGAAAAAGCTTGGTGCAAAAAAAACGAAATGGCAGCGGAGAGGAAAGCAGGCGTTTCAAACGATTTTGATCGGCTAAAACTGTTTCTTATCGTTAAAAATGAGAAATGACCGAACAATTTTGAGTTTAAACGGTGAAAAACGAGGTATCTGAGATGTTGGGTGGTTCGGAGGGAGAAGAAACGCGAAAACAGAGCGCTGCGCGATGAAGAAGACGACACTGTTCCAACATTTTGTTTTTTAACTCTGACTGGGGAATCTACCGCGGTTCACTACTTAACCGCGGTATAAAACGGGTATATGTCGCGGTTTCACGAGCAACCGCGGCCTATACTGATTAAAAAAATTAACCTAAATGGCATTTTTGAAATTATTTTCAAACTATATGCCGCGGTTCAGCGGGCAACCGCGGTATATTCCTCGAAATATTTCAAATTCATTTTAAATTTATTTCAGGTAGGAGAATAGGTCGCGGTTGCTCGTAGAACCGCGACCTATACCCCTGTAACGCGCTGAACACAACTGTCTCCCCAACTGCCTTCTGGGGAATTTCAAAAGTTACAGGGGTATATGCCGCGGTTCGTCTGAGGAACCGTGACATATACCCCTGTAACTTTTGAAATTCTCTGACTCAGTCAGCCCCTGCAATAAATGGGCAGGAGTATAGGTCGCGGTTGTCCAGAGAACCGCGGCATATACCCTGTTATTTAATTTTGAATTCAGACGTGGAGTCAAAAGGGGATGGTTGACTGGAGTATATGCCGCGGTTCCACTCTGGAGTAACTACCCAATTTTTTACTAGTGTTTCCACCCCTTTGAAGGAAGATCATGGATGCTCAGGCTACCTCTCTACCTTTCTAGGGTTTTATCTTTCATTCTTTCATTATTGTTCATCTAGATTCACCATGAATATGGTGAACTAAACCTTGTATTGTTGTTGGGGGATCAATGTAATCTTGTGAAACTCTCATATATGGAATTTGTGTTTAAACATCTTATTTGAGATACATGCTTTCTTTCATCATTAGTTAGGGTTTTTCCTCTTTGCTCAAAGCATGCATTGTTTAACTCATTCATTGTCATGATCATTGATTTTGTCGATATGGGAACGTACGGGGAAGTCTAGATCCGGGGAATTTCTCCCAATAGCATATTGGTTGCCTTTAAGCTCCTGCACTTCAGAACTAATTACTAGGAATGCTAGGAATTGTATGAACTCGTAATTAAGGATAGGCCTTCTCGACAAGGTGATTTAGAGAGTGACATTAACATTGATGAAAAGATTGATGAATTCCTAAAGTATATGAGAGTGGATAAGATGAAATTGATAACCCCAACAACATACTCATCTATATAATTCATTCCGTGTTTGTTTTACTCTTTTTGCCATTGATCAAATTCATGCATACATCTTTAATTACTGTCTTTTGCATTTAAAACCTATAATCAATCGTTCACAACTCTTAAATAATCAACAAATCAGATAACTAACTAGGCCGTGAGTCCTTTGGGAAAACGATACTTGGTCTTACCTAGTTTTATTACTTGATACGATTCGGTCACACTTGCCGATTATTAAACAAGTTTGTGGCGCCGTTTTCGGTGTTCATAAATTTGTCATCAGAAACGATACTTGGTCTTACCATTTTATTATTACTTGATACGATTCGGTTACACTTGCCGAGGGCTAACAAGTTTTTGGCGCCGTTGCCGGTGTTTAAAAATTTTTTCATCAAGTTTTTGGCGTCGTTGCCGGGGATTAAAAATTTGTTTATCAATCAATCATCTCAAAATTACCCTCCTCCACTAGGATCTGTTTTAATGTCCCCAAATCCGTCATACACACATCAATTAATTTCTCTTCCTCTTCATTCAAGTCTTCACAGGCATCAATAAGAGTTTGCTCTAACGGAGAATAACAACGTACCATCTTTTCTTGCACCATACACACTTAATCAAGTATATCAAATTAAAAACATGCTTTATCATCTTTAGGATGAGTCATGGCTTTGAACACGTCAAAATTCACTTCTTCATCTTGAACTCTTACTTTAAGCTTACCATTCTCCACATCAATTAAAACTCTAGCAGTCTTCATAAATGGTCTTCCAAGAATGAGATGCACATCTTCGTTCTCCTCCGTCTACATTATGACAAAATCCACTGTAAATACAAATTTGTCTACCTTCACCAGTACATCTTCAATCACCCCGTATGGGTATGTAAGAGACCTGTCCACTAATTGGAGTGCTATTCTAGTAGGTGTTAGTTCCAAACCTTCAATTCTTTTGAACATAGCTTGCGACATTAGATTAATGCTTGCTCCCAAATCAATCAATGCTCTTCCAACTTCGAACTCTCCTATAGTACACGGAATGGTAAAGCTTCCTGGATCTTTAAACATAAGAGGTAATAATTTTTGTATGATCGCACTACAATTACCTTGGACCTCAATGGTCTCCTGTTCAATGTAATTTCATTTCTTTGTGAGGAGCTCCTTCAAAAACGTTGCATACAAAGGCATTTTTTAATGCTTCCGAGAAAGGTATGGTGATCTCTAGTTTTTTAAAAATCTCCATGAACCGCTCAAGCTGCTTGTTAACCCTCGGCAAGTGCAACCCAATCGTATCAAGTAATAATAAAATAGTAAGACCAAGTATCGTTTCCCAAAGGACTCACGACCTAAACAGTTATGTGATTTGTTGATTAAATTAGACTTGTGAACAAATTCTTGTAGGTTTAAATGCAACTATTGAAAATTAATATGAATGCATGTGTTGATCAGTTGGATCAAAAGAAGCAAAAGTGATTGATGTAAATTATGGAATGATGATGTTGTTGGGGTTTTGATAACAGTTGAGAAACTGTTATTTTCATGCTTAAAATTGACACTAAAAGCAACCTTTAACACTTAGAAACTAGCTTAGAATCATGCCTTTGTTCATATTTTTAGAAATAAGAGAGTTAGACAGGTTGTCGCCACTGGGATCGCGACGGGACGACGATCCGAGAAAATAACGAAACAAAAAATTTTGAAAAAAAAGATTTGGAGTCGCCACCATAGTTTATTCTGGAAAACTACGGAAAAACCATAAAATGATAAGGCATTGTCCGCGGAAACCGGATTCTAAGTTCGGGAGTCGGTTACGTGTAGGGAAGGTATTAGCACCCTACAACGCCTGCCCTAAGGCAATACCTTTAACTAAATATGCGAATATGATGTGGTTTTCAAAATGTTTAACTATCCCCTAAAATAAAACCCTAAAGAAACAAAAATATATTTTTTAGTTTTTGGGCCCGACAAGGATTGACCTTGTTCCTACGTATTCTCATTCAGAATGAGAAATCAGGGTTACGTAGTTCTTTTGAAACTGCTTGAAAATTTGTTTGGAAATTGTTTGAAAGATTTGTTTAATTGATTATGGATAAATTTGGATTTTTGGGGAAGTAAACCTGACAAGGGCTAGCCTTGCTCCTACGTATCTCCACTTTTGATGGAGAATCAAGGATCACGTAGTTCTGGCTAGGAAGATTGTTTGTTGTTTAAAAGTGTTGATGTTTTTGGTTTTTTGAAGATTTTATATTTTCTGGCTAGGAAACTTTATCTATTATGATGGTTTGCTGATAATTGTGATTGTTTGATAAGTAATGCTTGAATGATGCTTTGATATGGATTGATTTTGAGATATGTACATTACATGCTTATACAGGTGGTTCACAAGCTTTGTAAGCAAATGCAAGTTATTATGATTGTGATTGTAATATTAAGCAGGATGTGTATGTCCAATGTGAATGAGATTATATGTGAGGTTTTGAGCTCCAGAGTTTTTGTGATTGAGTGCTATTACTTTGAAAGCATGAATGACTTTGCCCAGGTTTTCTATGATTGAATTACTAGCTTGTTTGCATCATATGATCAAGGCCATGTGTTGGTAACCCTTGTATTAGCCAATTTCATGAAATGAGCCACTAAAAGAGAACACTATGTGTTCTATCCTTTGAACCCCTAGCTTTGAACATGATTTGAAAACCCTTGTTGAAAAGCTTTACCTTGAGTGAAGTAGAAAATATTTTGTGGTATTGACAAATGTTCAAGTTTGGGGTTGTTGGAAAATAGAAAGGGAAATTGAAAGCATTGAGCTAAGAGCTAAGAATTAAGTATGTGAAAAGAGAAAGAAAAAGAGAAAGAAAATAAAAGAAAAAGCAAAGCTCAATGCAAAAGAAAGTTGGGGAAAAGTAAGAATGATTGTGTTTACATGATTCTCTTAACTCAAGGGTTTTGTGATCTACAAAAACTAATTTTCTTGTTAGCCCAGCCACATTATAAGCCATTGAAAAGTCCTTGTGAGGATGCATGCTTGTGAATTTATTTGATTGTGGTTAAATGAAAGGCAAAGTGAATTCATGTGACATTGTGATAGTAGAGCGAATGAGTGATTACCTCTTATACACTTGTATTTGAGTGCAACACTTTACTTAGTGAGGAAATATTCCATGAGCACATGAACATCCATGCTTAGTTGATTGATCATTCATGAAAAAATAGCATTTGTTGGATATTAAGTGACTTTGTGAGCACTAAAGCATGTGTATGTATGTCTTGATTGAAGTCTTTGTCATGAGCTTAATTGAAGCTTTTACTTATCTTGAAAAGAGGATTTTTGAATGGAGTAAACCATTGTACTGATTGGTAGAAGATTGAGTTACATCTTGTTTGCTTGAGGACAAACAAAGTTCTAAGTTTGGGGTTGTGATAACAGTTGAAAAACTGTTACTTTCATGCTTAAAATTGATACTAAAAGCAACCTTTAACACTTAAAAACTAGCTTGGAATCATGCTTTTGTTCATATTTTTGAAATAAGAGAGTTGGACAGGTTTATGCTTGATTTTAGTGTTTTATGCAGGTTTTAAGGTGAATTTGGTGAAAGAAGTGAAGAAGGATAGAGATGGAATAAGAAAAGAACTCAAAAAGTGCAGAAGGAGAAGCCGCAAGTACCGCTCAACGGCAGTTTACCGCTGAGCGACACTCAGGAACACCCGTTGGCTCCGCTGAGGGGTGAAAATGCAGCTGAGGGGAAAATTGACTTTGCGCTAGTACCGCTGAGCGGCAGTTTACCGCTGAGCTGTGGTCTTTTGGGCTTAGACCCACTTTTCTGTAATATTACGAATAGTATATAGGCTTTAGGCCTTTCTAGGGTTTGTATCTTTGGCTGGAGACGATGTAAACACACACCTTTCCACCCCTTGGAGGAAGATCTTGGATGTTAAGGCTACCTTCTCATCTTTCTAGGGTTCTATCTTTCATTCTTTCATTAT
This sequence comes from Vigna hirtella, assembly GCA_027742795.1. NCBI lineage: Eukaryota > Viridiplantae > Streptophyta > Magnoliopsida > Fabales > Fabaceae > Vigna > Vigna hirtella. Next base: position 12,025 of record JAHCHA010010623.1, read on the forward strand.
TGTTCATCTAGTTTCACCATGAATATGGTGAACTCAACCTTGTATTGTTGTTGGGGAATCAATGTAGTCTTGTGAAACTCTCATATATGAAATTTATGTTTTAACATCTTATTTTAAGATACATGCTTTCTTTCATCATTAGTTAGGGTTTTTCCTCCTTGCTTAAAGCTTGCATTGTTTAACTCATTCAATGCATGATTATAGATTTTGTCGATATGGGAACGTACGGGGAAATCTAGATCCGGGGACATTGGAATATGAGGGTTGGTTGCCGTCAAGCTTCTGCACTTCAGAATTAATTATTAGGGATGCTAGGAATTGTATGAACTCGTAATTAAGGATAGGCCTTCTTGCAAGGTGATTTAGAGAGTGACATTAACATTGATGAAAAGAATGATGAATTCCTAAAGTATATGAGAGTGGATAAGATGAAATTGATTACCCCAACAACATACTCATCCATCTAATACATTAAAGTGTTTGATTTCCTCTTTTCCATTGATCAAATTCATGCATACATGTTTAATTATTGTCTTTTGCATTTAAAACCTACAATCAATTGTTCACAAGTCTTAAATAATCAACAAATCATATAACTAACTAGGCCGTGAGTCCTTTGGGAGAACAATACTTGGTCTTACCGAGTTTATTACTTGATACGATTCGGTCACACTTGCCGAGGGTTAAACAAGTTTTTGGCGTCGTTTTTCGGTGTTCATAAATTTGTCATCACAAAGAAGCTTTCTTTATTACCTCAAGAGATATATAATGTTTTAGTGATTCAAAGGCAGCAGAAACAGTGGCAGCCACAACCTACTCCAAATGAGAAAACCACAAAGCTGGAGGAGACTTTCCAGCAATTCATGAAAACGAGAGTCTCTTATTGTAAGAATGTAAAGGCTTCATTTAACAGTATGAAGATGCACATTGGGCAATTAGTCAACAAGATGGAGGGTTGTGAGAAGGATGCAAAGAGTGATGTGAGGGAAGAGTGTAAAACCATTGTTACAAGAAGTGGTAAAGTGTTAGAGGAAAGAAAAATAGCCAAAAAAGAGAGAGCAAATGAGAGTGGGAAAGAAACACTTGAGTGGAAAGAGAGGGTTGAGAAAGAAAAAAAGAGAGAAGAGGTAGATGAGAAAGAAAAAGGAAAAGAGAAAGAAGAGGTATGATGGCAACCCCTTCATGTCTATGCAACTCAAGAAGGCTGCCATGAAAACCAAAGAAGCACAAATGGACGATTGGTGCCCAATGGCCTCTGCACTATGTTCAGCGCCCAAAGAAAGCAACTCCATCTTCTTCAATTGCTTTGCTGAGCTGACAACTATAGCTTGCTTCCCAAGCTTCTTCCATCTGTTTTACAGCACGTGCACCTTTATAATAACTTGCACAATACGTTTTAGAAGCTCTCCTTCTTCTATAAATAGATAGCTTCATCACTTGTAAATGCAACTTGAATTGAAGTAAAGAAATGCTGCCGATTTCCAACTATTACTCTCAAGCTCACCTCTGTGCTTTGTTATCTAGCACCTCCTCTAGCTCCTTTCCCCTTTGGAAAGCCTACTGAGTTAGAATTCTACCTTGAGTGCATTCGGACATCCACTGTCATCTTCCATCCGCTGCCATTCTCTGCGTCTTGAAGCATCCTTCTACACATCATGGAGTTGCTTCCATCATTTGGCATCCAGAGCCAGTCGGTTTCCACGCTGTGCTTCAAGAACTAAGTTGCTCTTTCCTTCACTTTCTCCATTTGTGTATTGTGCTGATCTTGTTTTCATTGTTTCTTTGTTTTTTCTGATTTGATTTCGTGTTTGAGTGGATAATTGTTTTCGTTCACTGTTTCTTAAGTGTTTCTTCATCATTTTAATAGGTGCATTTCCATTGTTTGAGTTCAATTCAACCTTTATTTTTCATTTTCCAGTTATGTCACGGTCATGTCCTGTTGTGCAGTTTTTCAACTCTGTCATCATGTATTTGATTCTGTTCTAGCTTTCATTTTCATTTTAAGTGTGTTCTGAGCAGTTGCTAGCTCTATGTTGATCATATAAAGCAATGGCATCATGTCCAGCTTTGATCATTTGAGCCAATTAGGAAATATTGATTCCAGTAGCAAAATCTGCATAAAACATCATTTCTGGATTAATTTGATATCATTTGATTTTCGTCCAGATTTGATGGTTTTCAAGCTTTGTCCAAGTTTTCCTAGTGATTTCAACTATGTCTAAAGTAATTCCAACTCATATTCATCACAGAATAGCAAAATTAGTGGTTGAGTTCATCACAATCTGGTTTCAAATTTTGCATTAAAATTTAATTCTCGGTTCATATGGTGCAAATTGTTTCTGACCAGATTTTGTGTCTCTAAATCTTGGTGCAAGTTTTTTTGAAGTTTCTAAACATGTTTCAAGTTGTACAAACTCAGATTAACCACTGATTTGTCAAAAGCATAATTGAGTTGATTCAAAATTCTCTAAACCAGTGTTGTCACAGTTTTTCCCAAGCTTTTTACACCGTGCTTATAGTCTTTGTTTGGTATTAGGTGCTTCAATTCTGCTAGCTATTTATCTGCAGTTAGATCTAGTGTTTTAGGCATTCTTTGAGTCTTTAATTGAGCTATCCAGCTTTGAATCCACTGCTTTCTCAATTCTGCAACAGTTTTAGTCCATTTTTCTGCACTTTTAGCAACTGCAACTGTGTTTTGGTGACTCTGCCTATTTCAGTGCAGTTTAAACATTTGTGCAAGTGTATTTCACCATTTGAAACTTGTTTCAACTATTGCCTTGGTCCATTTTCATTAAATATGCAAAATCATAGTTTGACTTCCCATTTTTGCTTGCAATTTGGAACTCAACAAGTCATATTGTGATTCAGTGGGTTTTGGCACAGTTTAGTTGTTTTATACATATATTTGGTGCATCAAAGTTAATCTTTACTATTCATTTGGTCACTTTTGCACCATTTCACCAAATTACATCTGTCTACCGTAGCATTATTTCAATATAGGAAGTGGACCTATCATATTTTACTATGGCAGTTTTCCTTGCTGTTTGACAGTTTGCACCCCTTCAATTTAAGCATATAAAGTTGCTTGCACCATTAGTTCTGCCATCGAATCACTGTCGATCAATTTCACTTCAGAAAGCACCATTTCCAGCCACATTTTCGGGTGCAGATAGCCTTTTGCTTGTTGTTTTCATAATTTCAAACTTAGATTTCCAATTTGGATTGGCAAAAGCTAGGGGATTCTGATTCCAAACACTTTTGAATGATTATACAAGTGAAAACAAATCATAAAAAGCAAATATACCCCTGCAATCCAGTTTTGAAAAGTCCAAAACTAGGAAAACCCAAAATCTGTTGTTCTTTGTGGCATTTCATCAAACAGTTTTGAATTTTCATCAAACACTTGCATTGCACAGAATTCAATCACTGTTTTTGGGTTTTTCTTGCTTTTTTAATTTTTTCTAGACCCTATCTTAAGTTCCTTTTGTGTGCTAGCCTTTCTTCCAGCCCCAAAGTGCTTAGAAATCACTTTTATTGGCTTCCATATACTGCTGTCACATTATTTCTGCATTCAACTTTGCTGCAGCATTCTTTTTGATCACTCACGGGTTTTGTGACTTTTGTCTGCTGGAACATCATCTTTTGGTGGAGTTTTAACATCCAGCTGGGCCTTATCAAAGGGGTAGCATCTTAAGGAGTGGAGGTCTTGCTAACATTGCTTCAAGTGGACTTCAAGAGGAATTTACATTGGCTGTCCAACACCTCTTGCAGCAGAAAAACACCACCAGACAATTTCACAAACACCTTGAGTGCATTCGTACATCCACTGTCATCTTCCATCCGCTGCCATTCTCTGCGTTTTGAAGCATCCTCCTACGCATCATGTTGAGCTCATTTACTTTGCCTTTGCAGCCACACTTGGCTTTGTTTAAATAGTTCTACATTTTATTGTATATTTGGCTTTCTATCACGGAACCTTTGTAGTATATTCTTCTTTACATTTGAAAATTGAGTGGCTTGGAAAAATGCTTTTCAAGTAATTCCAAGTACTCCATTAAACATTGTAATAGTCTAGTTGCGCATCTTAGTGTGGAAGTGTGTCACGTGGCTCCAAGTGTCATTTGCACTTTCACTTAGGGCCGTTTTTCTTTTTCCATTCATTTCATACTTCCTTTCTTTTGCTTGTTGAATATTTGTGTTCTACGTCTCCGTGATAGCTAGGTGTGCTACCATATAGACAAACCTTCGTTTGGTTTATTAGGGGCATAACATTGTTGCATTCCAAAAAGGTTTTGAAAGACTTCCATCTAGAAACTTGGGTAAGAAACGTCAGGAGACACTCTGGCTAAGGAAGGACAAGGTTTCTAAGCTTGTCCATTATGACTCACCTCTCCTTCCTAGGAGCTATTCGGTTTCTTCACCTTTAGAATCTCTATAGAAGTCATTCACCAAATACAAGCAAATCCTCTTATCCAAAAGTTTTGATTCATACTTGTGCAAGGCTTTCAAATATTTATGAAAACACTTTCTCTACTTCACAAGCATGAGTCACTCTAGTGTTCAAGGTAACATCAATCATGATCAGGAAAACATAGCGTTGAGAGAAGAGCTCAATAGAACCAAGGCTGAGTTGCATGAACTAAGGCAAATGGTCGCCAATCTTACTTTCAATCAAAGAGGGCATTCACAAGGGGATCACTCTCATAGGCAAAACCATGATCATGATGATCATTCCCAACATAGTGATCACCATAGTTATCACTCTTATGATCACTATCAACGCCCTCCTAGGCGTCATCATAACCATAGAGACCATCATGTGGAACCTAAACTTGACCTTCCACCCTTCTATGGAAGAGACAATGTAGAAGAATACTTTGAGTGGGAGATGAAGGTCGAACAGATTTTTGAGTGCTACCACATAGATATAGGAGACGAGTGACCTTAGCTACTTTGACCTTTCAAGGAGCAACCCTCTATTGGTGGACATCCATCATAAGAGATCAAAAGATGCATGGCGACTACACCATCCAATACTCGAATGAATTGAAAGCAGCCTTACACAGAAGGCATGTCCCAGCCTATTATGCTAGAGAAGTCATGGACAAGCTCCATCGACTTCAATAAAGAAACATGAGTGTTGAGGAATACCGGCAAAAGTTAGAATTACTCATGTTAAGAGCTGGGATAAAAGAGGAAGAGAGATTCACCATAGCTAGGTTCCAAAGCGGTCTTAACTATGAGATCATAGATAAGGTAGAACTTTTACCTTATTTAGATCTTAATGATTTTGTGCAACTATGTGTGAGAGTGGAAGAACAAATTAGAAGAAAAGCTTCCACTAAAAGGAACTACCCTACCACCTCCGACTATAGGACAGATCCTAAGAGGGAGGGTAGTCCAAAGTGAGAGGTAAAGAAAAAGAGAGAGTGCGAGAAAGAAATACCTTTCACAAAGTATCTTCAAAAGAAACAAGGGGTAGAGAGACCAAATGCTTTAAGTGTGGAGAGAGAGGACATTATTCTTCTGAGTGTCCTCACAAACGGTCTACTTATCTCTTAGACCATCAAAGTCAAAATGAAGATTCTTCTAGTGACTCAGATACTTCTATATCTGAGGAAGAAGCCTTACCTTGTGAAGGTGAGTTATTATTGGTAAGACGTCTTCTTGGAAGTCAAACCAATGAACTAGAACAATCACAAAGGGAAAACCTATTCAGAACAAGATGTAAAATCTTTGAAAACACTTGTTCATTGATTGTGGATAGTGGTTCCTCTTGCAATTGTTGTAGTTCTAGAGTGGTGAACAAATTGGCCTTACCTACTATTTCTCATCCCAAGCCTTATAAGCTTCAGTGGATAACGGAGGATGAAGAAATAGTAGTGAACACACAGGTAACCATACCAATATCCATTGGCAACTATGAAGAAAATGTTTTATGTGATGTTGTTCCAATGGATGTTGGGCATGTATTGCTTGGTAGGCCATGGCAATTTGATCATAATTCCACTCATGATGACTATACCAACAAAATAACTTTCTTCCATAAAGGCAATAAAATCGCATTGATTCCTCTTACACCTGAACAAGTGAAAGAGGATGAGATAATAATCAAAGAAAAAATTGAAAAAGAAAGAAAACAAGAAAATAGGTTGGACAAGCAACCTTCTCAAGAACAGAAGAAGGAGACAAAGGTATTCATGTTGTTAACTTTTTCATTAAAAGGTAAATACCTTGACTCTTCTTCTAAAAAACATCACTTTGTTTTTTCATTTTATCATGGCGAATGTTCAAAACAATGAATTCAAAAAAATATTAAAGGCCAATACTTCTTCTAAAACCATTTTTGTCAAAAGGCCTTCATTTTATCTTCTTATCTTTGCATATACTTCATTCATCATACTGATAATAGTTGAAAAACTGTTATTTTCATGCTTAAATTTGATACTAAAAGCAACCTTTAACACTTAGAAACTAGCTTGAAATCATGCTTTTGGTTATATTTTTAGAAATAAGAGAGCTGGACAGGTTTATGCTTGATTTCAGTGTTTTATGCAGGTTTTAAGGTGAATTTGGTGAAAGAAGTGAAGAAGGATAGGAATGGAATCAGAAAAGACATTAAAAAGTGCAAAAGGAGAAGCCGCAACCACCGCTTAGCGGCAGTTTACCGCTGAGCGGCACTGAGAAACCCACGTTGGCTCCGTTGAGGGGTGCAAAGGCCGCTGAGGGGAGGAAACCAACTCACGCACTT
>JAHCHA010010626.1:0-16206 GCA_027742795.1 Vigna hirtella
TAATGACGTTAAAAGAGCGCTTGCTGGGAGGCAACCCAGTGATGTAAAAACTTTTGATTTTGTTTTGTAACTTTTAATTTGTGGACATTATCTTTGTAAATACTTTGTTGGATATAGCATCTACTGAAGGATGCTAGGTGGTTAAGTATCTACTGAAGGATACTGAGTTTGTAACACCTACTGATGGGTGTTGGTGAGAAAATTTTGCACCTACTGATGGGTGTTGGTAAGTTTGTAACACCTACTGATGGGTGTTGGTAAGATTGTAACACCTACTGATGGGTGTTGGTGGATTTTGGGTCAGGCTCGTGACGTTAAACAAGCGCTACCTGGGAGGCAACCCAGTTGATTGATTGTTTTTGTTTGTTTCATTGTAGTAGTATAATAGGGTTGTGCATAAGTAACCTGAGAATTGAATTGCAGGGAACCAGTGAGGGGCATGTTTAGGAGGCATGTAGGTTAAGAAAAGAAGGAGAAGAGCACTTCACGAAAGTGCCGCTGAGCGGCAAGTTACCACTGAGCGGTACTATCGCAGAGTGGGTTTAGTTTCCCCTTAGCGGGACCCGAGCCCATTAGGGTATTTTTATACCCTAAGCTGCGCATAAGCTTCTATTTTCAGGCTCTTCTCTGCACAAACACTCCCACATACCTTTTCCAAGGTTTTCCACATCTTTTCCCTCTTCCCTCTTAAGAAAATCTCTTTTCAACTCACTTGCTCACTAGTGTTTCATCTAAGTTTGGGGTTGGAAGAGAGCATCTTAGCTTGGAAGCATTCTCATTGCATCTAGTATCTCCACCCAAGTAAGTAAAGCATTTTGTTCATTCTAGGGTTCTTAATTTTGAATGTGATTGTCAAAGCATGAATATTTAGGGGTTTTTGATTTCTATGCATGATTTGATGATATAATTGATGTTTGAACCGATTAAACTGCATGATTTTGATCTAGAAAACTGAAAATTGCATTTGGGTGGAGTTAGGACAGCTTAAAAAGAGGTTTTTCAAAACTCTGCAGAGTTACCGCTCAGGGGTAAATTGCCGCTGAGCGGCACTATGCCAGACCTGAAATTTTTGAAACTTTGTGTTCTGGAATGTGGCACTGGATGTATGATACACCTCCAGCTCACAGGTGGACTATGGAGGAATTCCATAATGTGGTAGCTTGGCCAGAGGAGCCGGTGCAAGAAAGAGGAGCTGAAGCAGCTGAAGCTTCAGTTAGGGAGATGGAAGAAGATGAAGCTGATGATGATGATGCATTTGAAGATGATGAAGATGAGGAAGAAGAGGAAGATACAGAGGACAGCTCAGATTGATGAGGAGCTGAGATAGCATTTACTGATGAATGCTATCATGAACTTATACTTTTGTTGGTTTAAGTGTTCTTAACTTATTTACTTCTGTTTTAGATTAAGGTTGATGTACTCTATTGGAAACCTGGTTTGTTATGATGGTTTGCTATTGACTGTGATTGTGTGATAAGTAATGCTTGATGATGATTATTGATTGATTGATGTTGAGATAGATGTGCACATAAAATGCTTATACAGGTGATTCACAAGCTTTGTGAACAAATGCAGGATATTATGATTGTGATTGTGAGATTAAGCAGGATGTGTATGTCAAATGTGAATGAGCTTATATGTGAGGTTTTGAGCTCCAGAGTTTTTTATTGATTAAATGCTATTACTTTTGAAATATGAGTGATTTTGCCCAGGTTTTCTATGATTGAATCAATTACTTGTTTTGCATCATATGATCAAGGCCGTTTGTTGGAACCCTTTTTATTGGCCAAATTCATAAAGTTAGCCCATTAAAAGAGAACACCTTGTGTTCTATCCTTTGAACCCTTAGCCTTGAACATAAATTGAAAACCCTTGTTGAAAAGCTTTACCTTGAGTTAAGTAGAAAATCTTATGTGGTATTGATAAATGTTCAAGTTTGGGGTTGTTGGGAAAGCATGAAAAAGAAAAAGGGAAAAGCATTGAGCTAAGAAGCTAAGAAATAAGAATGTGAAAAGAAAAAGAGAAAGAAAAGAAAAGAAAGGCAAAGCTCAATGCAAAGGCAAGTTGGGAAAAATAAGAATAATTGTGTTGTTATGATTCTCTTAACTCAAGGATTTTGTGATCTAGAAAAAACCAATTTTCTTGTTAGCCCAGCCACGTTATAAGCCATTGAAAAGTCCTTGTGATGATGCATGCTTGTGAATGTTTTTTTTGATTGTGGTTAAATGAAAGGCAAAGTTGATTCAGATGACATTGTGATAGTGGAGTGAATGAGTGATTACCTCTTATACACTTGTGTTTGAGTGAAACACTTCACCTAGTGAGGAAATATTCCATGAGCACATGAACATCCATGCTTAATTGATTGATCATTCGTAAAAAAATAGCATTTGTTGGATATTAAGTGACTTTGTGAACACCAAAGCATGAGCACGTCTTGATTGAAATCTTGGTCATAAGTTTGATTGAAACCTGTACTTATCTTGAAAAGAAGATTTTTGAATGAGTGAACCATTATATGAATTGGTAGAAGATTGAGTTACATCTTGTTTGCTTGAGGACAAGCAAAGTTCTAAGTTTGGGGTTGTGATAATAGTTGAAAAACTGTTATTTTCATGCTTAAAATTGATACTAAAAGCAACCTTTAACACTTAGAAACTAGCTTGAAATCATGCTTTTGTTCATATTTTCAGAATGGTCGCTGAGGGGAGAAAATAACTCACGCACTTACCGCTGAGCGGCACACTTATGGGCTTGGACCTAATTTTCTGTATATTTTAGAATAGTATATAAGCTTTAGGACGTCCTAGGGTTTGTATCTTTGGCAGAAACGAAACAAACACTCTCTCTTCCACCCCTTTGAAGGAGGATCTTGGATGCTCAGGCTACCTCTTCACCTTTCTAGGGTTTTATCTTTCATTCTTCCATTATTATTCATCTAGTTTCACCATGAATATGGTGAACTAAACCTTGTATGTTTGTTGGGGAATCAATGTAATCTTTTGAAGCTCTCATATATGGAATTTGTGTTCAATGCATGATTATTGGTTTTGTCGATACGGGAACGTACGGGGAAGTCTAGATCCGGGGAATTTCTCCCAATAGTATATTGTGGCGCCGTATTTCGGTGTTCATAAATTTGTCATCAGTACTCTGCCAAAGATACAAACCCTAGGAAGTCCTAAAGCTTATATACTATTCGAAATATTACAGAAAAGTGGGCCTAAGCCCAAAATAATGTCGCTCAGCGGTAAACTACCGCTCAGCGGTAAACTACCGCTCAACGGTAAGTGCGTATGTTGAATTCTTCCCCTCAGCTGCACTTTCACCCCTCAGCGGTGCCAACAGGTGTTTATTAGTGCCGCTCAGCGGTAAACTGCCGTTGAGCGGTACTTGCGGCTTCTCTTCTTTTGCACTTTTTGAGTTCTTTTCTGATTCCATCTCTATCCTTCTTCACTTCTTTCATCAAATTCACCTTAAAACCTGCATAAAACACTGAAATCAAGCATAAACTTGTCCAACTCTCTTATTTCCAGAAATATAAACAAAAGCATGATTTGAAGCTAGTTTCTAAGTGTTAAACGTTGCTTTTAGTATCAATTTTAAGCATGAAAATAACCGTTTTTCAACTGTTATTAACAACCCCTTCCCGTCTTTCCTAACTGCCAAGGCAGTTAGGCTAATTAATGTTTCTTTCTTCTTTCATACACTCTTAACCTCCTAACAGCAGCACACGGAAGAGAGCAAGGGGCTGCACGTCCAGCAGCTGGTCCAACAAAGAAGAAGAGTCCAGCAAGCACATGAGGGCACATATACTTTGGCTGGATGGGAAAGAGAGGGACATGATCTTTCATTTTAAAAAAATGCCACGCACATGGAGGTTACAGCTAAGGGATTCATCTTTTCATTTAGGGGAGCCGCCACTCTTCAAGGGGGCATGATGATTTTCCTTTTAACATTTTGAGAGCTTGAAAATGTTATTCACGTTAATTGGCATTGGCTAATGAAATAAACACTTTCTTTAGATTTTCGGAAAAAGCACTTGTGATTGAATGTTTTTATTTTCATTTCTTCCAACGTGTTGACGGCCTGATGATGATGGAATGGGAGAGCACATTTTCAATTTATTTCGTTTAGTAAAAGGGATTTGTCCAACCGCTACTTACATTAGCTTTTGCTGTTGAACGTTGTTTGGAGCTTCTATGTTTTTCAACATTTTCTTCACGCTGTTACGATGGAATGAAAATAAGCAACTTTTCTTTTGCCAACGAGTGCATACGCCGTCTCAGGGGATGAATGGGATAAACCTTTTCTTTGTTTTCTTCTAGGAGGGTGCTTCATTGTGTAGGAATGTTTTTATATTTTAGCTTGAAAATAAAGATGGTGCACGCTGACTGAGAGAAGAGCACACGGACAACAGCTAGCTTTGCTTAAAATCATTTATTTGCTTTTAGATAGGAAGATGCGCTGATGTAGGTGCTGGAAGGAGGTGGGCATTTCACTTTTCTGGAAGGGAAAAACGCGGTCTTTAATTGGAGGAAGCATCACGGTGTTGGGATTTATTTTTGGAGTCAATTATTTCCTTTCCTCTAGGAAGATGCATTTTATTTTTTAGCAGTGTCATTGCCACATTAAGCGTTGCAGATTTGTCTTTTATTTTGCTTTAGCTCTAAAAAGGTCTCTTTATATTGTGTTGATGCTTGAATCGGTGGTGATTTTGTTTTAAAATTTCCAAGCTTTATTCCAATGTGCATTTAATTTGTTAGTTCAACATTGCAATTTAATAGCATTGATGCGTTTTGTCATTTATTTCTTGCATGTTAATTAGTTCACACATCTTGCTTTAGGACCATTCAATTTACTGATTTCATGCTGTCTAATCTGTTCGGCTTCTTTAGCTTCCTGCATTTCCAATTTCCTCACTTTTAGTGACCGTTTGGTCTCAATGTAGGACCGTTCGGTCATGTGTAGGACCGTTTGGTCTTCATGCTTTGTTCATTTATTTCAATGTTTCCAATTATGTTTGGTTGTATTTAATTTCCAGTTTTAATTTAGTTCATTTCTAAGCACAAAAACACTTTCAAAATCCCCCACTACGTGTTTGACATAAGTCTCGAACCACATTTGGTCCTTAAGAGACGACCTAGGAGTCACTTCCTAGAACTATACTGCATTCTTATTTGCACATCAAATTTGTATGGCCCGCGACAGCCCCATCACCGCTGAGCGCCATTTTAATGGGCCTTGGGCCACTTTTCTGTAATCTTTAAGAGTCTATATAAGGTTTTAGTCGACCTAGGGTTAGTATGTTTTGGCAGAACGTAGCAAAATCACACTTTCTTCACCCCTTGGAGGAGGATTTTGGATGCTCAAGCTCCACTCTTCAAATTCTAGGGTTCTGTCTTTCATTCTTTCATTATTTTTCATCTAGTTTCACCATGATTAGGGTGAACTAAACCTTCATTGTTGTTGGGGAATCAATGTAATCCTTTGAAACTCTCATGTATTGAATTGGTTCTTTAATTCATATGCTTTCTTTCATTAATTGTTAGGGTGTTTCTTCTATAGTCTATGCATGCTTTGTGAAACTCATTCAATTGTATGATCATTGATTTTATTTATATGGACACATATAGATAAATCTAGACATGAAGAAATTCTCCCAATAGTAATATTGCCTAGACATAGGGATACGAGGATTGGTTGCCTTTAAGCTTCTGTGTGAATGTAATGCATGAATAATTGCTAGGGAGACAAGACATTGTAAACTAGTGATTAGGAGTAGGCTTTCTTCACCAAGACATTGGGATTAAGGTAAATTAGAAAGTGGCATTAACATTAATGAAGAAGATGAATTCTTGAATACATGAGAGTGGATAGGATGAATTGAAAACCCCCAACAACATCACCATTCTATAATTGCAATCACCTTTGCTTCTTTTGATCCAATTGATCAATACATGCATTCATATTTAATTTATAGTATTTGCATTTAAACCTACAAGAATTTATTCACAAGTCTAATTTAATCAACAAATCACACAACTGTTTAGGCCGTGAGTGCTTTGGGAAACAATACTTGGTCTTACCATTTTATTATTACTTGATACGATTCGGTTACACTTGCCGAGGGTTAACAAGTTTTTGGCGCCGTTGCCGGGGACTCGTGGTTTAACTATTCTATTTATGTGATTATTGATTAACTTTGACTTGAATTTTTATCTTCTTATCTTTTTGTTTTTATTTTTTTTATCTTTCTATCTTTTTAGTTTATCTTCTCTATCTTTTTGTGCTAACAATTGTTTCTAGGGTTTTGTGTTCTTGTGTATGTACGATACAATTAGGACTAGGAGCAAGAAAACTTTGGAACCTCTTCTTGAAGGTTTGGACGAAAGTAGAAGGAGAAGGAGGATCCAAACTTCTAGAGAATTATTTCCTTCTCCGGAAACATTTCTACAACCCTCACCACAAAGATATACCTAGAGTACTGAAGAGATGGCTGAAGAGAACAATGGTAGACGTACTCTGGAGGATTACACCACTGTTGTTGGCCCTCATCACTTTAATAGCATTGCTAGGCCGAGGGTCAATGCTCCAAAAATGGAGGTGAAACCGGCGTTGATACAATTGGTCAAGAGCAACCAATTTAATGGGCTATCACATGAAAGTCCGTATGAGCATCTCACCACATTCAACGAGATTTGCAACACTGTAAAGATCAATTGTGTACCAGATGAAGTAATAAAGCTTAGTTTGTTTCCTTTCTCATTGGGAGGCAATGCTAAGTTATGGTTGAATTCTTTTCTAGAGGAAAGTTTTACTGAATGGGAAGCTGTGGTTTCAAAGTTCTTAAACAAGTACTTCCTACAAGCATGGGTCAAGGTGAGAATGGACAAGCTGGACAAGCAGGAAAGTTTAATAGACCACAACAACAACCATCAATATGGCAACAAGTATCTGCACTAAATGAGAAATCATCAAAGCTTGAAGAAACTCTTCAACAATTTATTCAGGTGACCATCTCCAATCATAAAAGCACTGAAGTTTCAATTAGAAATTTGGAGATACAGATGGGCCAAATGGCTAAGGATTTGAAGATATGCCTAATAAGAGTTTTGGGGCTAATACTTAGGTTAACCCTAGGGAAGAGTGCAAAGCTATTGTAAGTACAGATGACAAGAGGGTGGATAAGAAAGAGAGTGTTGAGTTGGAAAAAAGAGTGGAGCGAAAAGAAGATATACTAGGTAAGGATGAGAAAAGAGCGAATGAAAAGAAGAGGAGAGAGAAAAAAATTGTGAAAAGTGATAAAATTCTTCCTTATCCTAAGGGGAGTGAAAAGATAGAAAAAGAGAGACAATTTGGGCACTTTAAAGACATCTTCAGGCAATTGGAGATTACAATACCTTTGAATGAAGTATTGGAACAAATTCCAGCTTATGCAAAGCACATGAAGCAAGTCTCCATAAAGAAGAGATATCTAGATGAAAAGGGAGATTGCAGTGTGATGGACAAATTTATGAACACCAAAATATGATGTCACAAACTTGTTTTTCAATCGGCAAGTATGACCGAATCGTTCAAGTAATAAACTTGGTAAGACCAAGTATCGTTCTTCCCAAAGGACTCACGGCCTAGTTTAGTTGTGTGGTTTCTTGATTAACTAAGACTTAAAGACGAAATATTTGGGTTTTATATGCAAAAGACGAAATTTAAATATGTATGCATGAAGTTTTGATCAATGGCAAAAAGCAAAAGATAAACACTTTCAATGAAATCTATGTATGAATATGTTGTTGGGGGTCAATTTCATCTTATCCACTCTCATATATTTTAGGAATTCAACATTCAAATCATCATTGTTAATGCCACTCTCTAAAGTACCTTTCAAGAAGGCTTCTCCCCAATCACGAGTTCATACAATTCCTAGCATTCCTAATGATCAGTTCATAAGTGCAGGAGCTTAACGACAACCAATATAATATTGGGAGAAATTCCCCGAATCTAAACTTCCCCGTACGCGCCCGTATCGACAAAACCAATATTCATGCATCGAATGAGTTAAACAATGCAAGCATTAAGCAAAGAGGAAAAACCCTAACTAATGATAAAAGAAAGCATAGGTCTTAATTAAAAGAAGTAAAAACAAATTCCATATATGAGAGCTTCAAAAGATTACATTGATTCCCCAACAAACATACAGAGTTTAGTTCACCATATTCATGGTGAACCTAGATGAATAACAATGAAAGAATGGAAGATAAAACCCTAGAAAGGTGAAGAGGTAGCCTGAGCATCCAAGATCCTCCTTCAAAGGGGTGGAAGAGAGAGTGTTTGCTTCGTTTCTGCCAAAGATACAAACCCTAGGACGTCCTAAAGCTTATATACTATTCTAAAATTACAAAAAATCTAGGTCCAAGCCCATAAGTGTGCCGCTCAGCGGTAAAGTACCGCTCAGCGGTAAGTGCGCGTCTCGTTTCTTCCCCTCAGCGGCCATTTTGCCCCTCAGCGGACCTCCCGTGACTTCCTGAGTGCCGCTCAGCGGTAAACTGCCGCTGAGCGGTAACTTCGGCTTCTCCTTTTGCACTTTTTGATGTCTTTTCTGATTCCATCTCTCTCCTTCTTCACTTCTTTCACCAAATTCACCTTAAAACCTGCACAAAAACACTGAAATCAAGCATAAACCTGTCCAGCTCTCTTATTTCTGAAAATATGAATAAAAGCATGATTTCAAGCTAGTTTCTAAGTATAAAGGTTGCTTTTAGTATCAATTTTAAGCATGAAAATAACAGTTTTTCAACTGTTATCACAGTGCTATTGAGAAGAAGTCACTTCCTCCAAAGGTGAAAGATCCAAGAAGTTTTACTATTCCTTGCGTCATAGGGAAGGAGAGAATAAGGAAAACCCTAATTGATTTAGGGTCAAGCATTAATCTGATGCCTTTATGTTTGCTTGAAAGGATTGGTGATCTTGAAGTCAAGCCAACAAAGGTGACTTTGCTAATGGCGGATGGATCTTCCAAGAAACCTGATGGTGTGGTGGAAGATATGATGGTTTGCATAGACAAACTAAAATTCCTGGTAGATTTTATGGTGATGGAGATGAAGGAGGATGAGAAGGTCCCAATCATTCTTGGAAGACCGTTTATGAAAACGGCAAAGGTAATAATCAATGTGGATGATGGGATGATATTGCTTCAAGACCGAGAAGAAAAGGTGATCTTTAATGTCTTCAAAGGGGAGCAGCAGATTCAAGAAAAGGAGCCTAGTCATAAAGCTGCATGTAAGGATGCACGATTGACTAGTTCCAAAGCTGCAAAGCCGGCCTTCAAAGGTAAACATTGTTTCTTGTTACAGGTTAGGGAAGAAGAAAAAGATGGCAAAGGAAGGAAGGTTCATGATGACTTTATCCAGGCACAACTCAAACTTGGTACACTAGTAAGATTCAAGAACAAGTTGTGGGTTGTGAAAGACTATAAAGAGAATGGAGTGATAGAAATTGAAGCTCCATATTCAATGAGACTCAAAAAGGTGGACCGGAAGCATTTGATGAGTTGGTGTGATGAAAGAAAAAGGAACACCTAGTGAAGATAGAAATTGAGTTTATTGGTTCAAGCTAATGACGTTTAAGGAACGCTTACTGGGAGGCACCCTAGTGATTTGAGATCATTAATTTCTTTGATTTTGGTTATGTAATTTTATAAACTTTGGGACATTGATTTATGTTGTTTGAGATTTTATGGTATAGCATCTACTGATGGATGCTAGGTGGTTGAGTATCTACTGAAGGATACTAGGTTTGTTTACACCTATTGATAGGTGTTGGTAAGAAAGATTTGAACTTACTGAAGGGTGCTGAAGGATTTTGGGTCAGAAAGGAAGGCTGTATTGATACCTGACTTGTCTCCACAGTTTGGGGAGCAATTGGAGAACAGGAACTGGGGGAGACTAGCCACTTACCCTACACCACCTAACATAGCAGTGGTGAAAGAATTTTACACCAATGCAAGAAGGTTGGGTGATCATCTTACTGAAGATTATCTAAGCTATGTTAGAGGACACACCATTCGGTATGAACCTGATTCCATTAATAGATTCTTAAATACTGAATGGGCTGGTGAGCAGTGTCAGTTTGCTCTCAATATGGAAGAAGGAGCAGACTTTGGTGATGTGGAAAGTGTGCTATGTGTGCCTGGTGAACACTTTAAGAGAAACAAGAATGGTGTTGTAGTGAACATCAGGAGAGTTGATCTGACTCCTCTAGAAAAGTATTGGATGACATTTTCTCATGCCAACATCCAGCCATGCTCACATGTCTCAGACATAACTGTCAGCAGGGCGCTTCTCTTGTACTGTGTGCTGATAATAGTTGAAAAACTGTTATTTTTATGCTTAAAATTGATACCAAAAGTAACCTTTAAGACTTAGAAACTAGCTTGAACTCATATTTTTGCTTTAGTTTTGTGAATAAGAGAGTTGAAGGTGAATTTAATGGTTTTGTGCAAGATTCCCGTGATTTTGTAGGCTAATTGAATGATTTGAAAGAAGAATTGAGTACCGAATGATTGGAATGCTAAAAAGTCAACCAGAAACCAGAAAAGTCAACCAGTCAACCAGAATACTGAAAAGTCAACCAGAATGCAGAAAAGGTTGCGATCGAGTGGCGCTGAGCGGTAATGTTGCGCTAAGCGGCAGTTTTCAGGTGCCGAAATCATCGCTGAGGGGCAAAACAACAACTAGGGTGCAAAATGGATCATGCGCTAGTACCGCTCAGTGGTAAAATACCGCTGAGCGCCATTCTAAATGGGCTTGGACCGGTTTTCTGTTACTTTTATGTTTTTGGGCCTAATTTTCTGTATTTTTTAGAATAGTATATAAGCTTTAGGACGTCTTAGGGTTTGTATCTTTGGCTGGGAGGAAGCAGAAACACACTTTTCACCCCTTGGGGGTAGATTGGGAGATGGTGATGGCTCTCCTCTTCTCTTTCTAGGGTTTTTCTATCTCTTCCATTCTTCCATTATTGTTCATCTAGTTTCACCATGAATATGGTGAACTAAACTTTGTATTGTTGTTGGGGAATCAATGAAATCTTTTGAAGTTCTCATATATGGAATTTTGTGTTTAAACATCATATTTATGATACATGCTTTCTTTCACCATTAGTTAGGGTTTTTCCTCTTTGCTCAAAGCATGCATTGTTTAACTCATTCGATGTCATGATTATTGGTTTTGTCGATATGGACACATACGGGGAAATCTAGATCCGGGGAAATTCTCCCAAAAGCAGTATTGCCTAGACATAGGGATATGAGGGTTGGTTGCCTTTAAGCTTATGTGCTTCATAATTAATTATTAGGGATGCTAGGAATTGTATGAACTCGTAATTAAGGATAGGCTTTCTTCGCCGAGACATTGGGTTTAAGGTAATTTAGAGAGTGGAATTAACATTGATGAAAAGAATGATGAATTTCTAAAATATATGAAAGTGGATAAGATGAAATTGATCACCCCAACAACATACTCATCCATATAATTCGTTCAGTGTTTGTGTTCTTCTTTCCCATTGATCATCACATGCATACATGTTTACTTTTTGTCTTTTGCATTTGAAACTTATAACAATTTGTTCTCAAGTCTTAAATAATCTAGAAATCATATAACTAACTAGGCCGTGATTCCTTTGGGAGAACGATACTTGGTCTTACTGAGTTTATTACTTGATACGATTCGGTCACACTTGCTGAGGGTTAAACAAGTTTTTGGCGCCGTTTTTCAGTGTTCATAAATTTGTCATCAAGTTTTTGACGCCGTTGCCGGGGACTCGTGGTTTAACTAATTTATTTGTGTGATTATTGATTATCTTTGACTTGTTTTTGAATTTTGAATTTTAAATTTCGAATTTTGAATTTCTGTTTTTATTTTTCTATTTTCTGTTTTTATTTTTTTGTTTTTATTTTTTTGTTTTTATTTTTCTACTTTTTATTTTTTCGGTTATTATTTTATTTTATTTTATTTTATTTTATTTTATTTTATTTTTCTGTTATTATTTTTCTGTTATTATTTTTCTGTTTTTATTTTTCTGTTTTTATTTTTCTGTTATTATTTTTCTGTTATTATTTTTCTGTTTTTATTTTTCTGTTTTTATTTTCGTTTTTTCTGTTTTTATTTTCTGTTTTTCAGTTTTTATTTTCTGTTTTTATTTCCTATCTTCCTATCTTTTCAATTATATCTTTTGATTTTTTATCTATCTTCTCCATCTTTTTTGTGCCAACAAATATTTTCTAGACTTTTGTGCCTAATGCTTGCAGGATGTAATTCGGACAAGAATTTAACTATATGGGCACTCAATTCTACCAAAGTAATCTCAACCACTGGTGGGAATCTCACTCAAGCATGGATCAAAGTCAATTTTGGCAACCTGCTAGACAATTTGAGAATCAACCACAACAACAATGGAAACAACAGTTTTTGCAGGTGTCCATCTCCACTCAGAGAAACATTGAAGCATCATGTAATAGGATGGAGATGAACCTTCGTTACATTAGTCAAAGATTGGACGATTTTGAGGTTAATACTGAAGTTAACCCTAAGGAGGAAGGTCAAGCCATTGTCACTGAAAGTGACAAGATTTTTGATGAGAAAAAAATAGGGAGAGATGAGGAAAAGATAGAGAGAAAAGAAAAAGAAGAGTTGAGTGAGAAAGATAAAGATGAAGAAAAAGAAAAAGAAGTGGTTGAGAGAGGAGAGAGAAAGAAAATTTGTGTGAAAATAAAGAATTTGAGAAGAAAAAGAGAAGGGAAGAAAAAAATAAGAGAAAAGAAAAAGAGAAAATTTAGGGAGAGGAAAAGTAAGAAAAAGAAGATGAGAGGAAAAAAGAAGGAATCATATGAAAAACCCCATCCTCATCTAAAGAAGTATCATAGGAAGGAAAAGAAATTTAAGTGCTTTATGGAAATCTTCAAGAAATTGGAGATTAAAGTTCCTATGATTGAGACATTGCAACAGGTTCCTGGTTTTATTAAATTTCTGAAGAAGTTCAGTAGAAAGAAGAAAAAGAAGGAGGAACTTGAGTTTTATTGGGTCAAGCTAGTGACGTTAAAAGAGCGCTTGCTGGGAGGCAACCCAGTGATTTAAGAACTTTTGTTTTTGGTTTAGTTATGAACTTTTGTTATTTTTGTTATAAATTTGTTTACAGGGTATAGCATCTACTGATGCATGCTAGGTGGTTAGGTACACTACAGGAAAAACAATTAATACCGACGGTTTATTACCGAAGGCCTTTTGGCCTTCGGTAAATGTAATTTACCGAAGGCTTTTCCGAAGGCCTGTGTGACATGACTTTACCGAAGGATAATGGCCGTCTGTAATGGACATGAGTGATTATCGAAGGCAAACGACCGTCGGTAAGTGAGTAATGTTTATCAAATTAGAAAGTCAGATATTTCGAAAGCATTTCGCGAAAACTCCTTCTTCCCCCCAATCTTCACATTCTCTGCCCTAACTTCATCGACGAACTCACTGGGTGGCTTGTGCAGACTGCTTCCCACCCTAACCACAATCTGAATACGCTTCTTCTCCACTCCTCCATTATAGGTGAAGTGTCCCATTCTCCCATCTCATTTTGTGTTCCTGTTACTGTTTTGGATTACGCGTCAATGGTGGAACCTTTTTCCTTGTAGCGTTTTGCAGTGTTCTGAGCTGAGGAAGGTGGTGGGTGGCTGAGTTGAAGGCTACCATTGTCGAGGGAGGATATTGGACGACGCGGCATGGACGAGGCGGCGTAACCAGGGCAGTGTCGCTGCGTGACAAGGTCTTCCACTACTGCTTCAGAGGCTATCGAAGGGGCTACCGTCGAGGTAAGTTGTTATTTTGATTGTTGAACTATGAAAGCTAAGAAGCATTTCTTCTGACTTTGTTAAATGTATGCTCTGAATTATTTTGTGCAATATGATTTGGTATAGAAAAAACTGTTCAAAGTTGGCATTTTCATTGGTAATGCATTTTTAAGAATCAGGCATTTTAAAACTAAAGCAAGCTAATATCAGTAGATTATGAAAACTGATAACAATTACTCACTGAGAGTAAAAAGCTACTGGTACACCTAAAAAGCCAATTTCATATAGCATAAGTACCGAAATACTCAAGATATCTCTGTCCTATAACTATAGAAGGTGTTATATTCCTGTCTAGGTTAATGTATAGACCTATAGAAGGTAAGCCTGTCCTACATGGACACTGATATCTTTGTCCTATACCTGAAACCCATAACCTTATAAGTAAGTTGCACTGAATATAGTGCATTCAAACTTGATTTCAGTCACAACCTTTTTTTACTCTTAGTTAATTAAAATGTAGATCAATCAAAACAACGATTGATGGTAGACATATTCTCCCTCCTTGATGGAGGACTTATTCTGTCTTAAAAATAGTATATTCAGGATATCCTCCATTGAGCAAAGATTTCCATAGCAACAGCAGAAGCATCTTCTCCACTGGAAGATGTGAAGGCTAAGTTTTCCATCCCAAGGGTGTTTTGGTGCTGCATGCTAGTCAGAGACATAACTGCCTCTGATTTTGAAACCAACTAGGAAAAATAGTGTTCTGCCACCATCCCATTCAGATCAAAGCAAAGTAAGGGAGGCCGTTGTGGTGCGCCTTTCGGCACACGGTAAGGGAGAAGAAAAGAGGAAAGTGTGTTTGATGAACGGTAGGCAGAGCATTCAGTGTTACAATAATACCATTGACACCATGTCATTAAAGGCGCATTGCTACCTAGAACCAAATCAAGAGAGAATGTTCACATGCCCTAGTGCTTTGCATGTAGTGCTTATAGTTAGAAGTCTCTATTATCTACTTGAACAAGCAAGATTCGATAGCTGATACATTTAGGGAAGTAAACGGATTAATTAGGAATGTAGCATTATGAAAAGATCGCCATAAAGACATTCTCAGCTAGTATTTTGATAATATAGAAAAACATCAGCAACAGAAAAAATATATACATATACACACACACAGAGAGAATGCAGTATGTTTTCATGTTTGAAAGCTCAAAAGGTGTGTGTGCTTCCAAAGCACTGTTCAAATGAGTCATTATCTAACTTGAACTTTAGACCTACACATTGATTGAATTTTTCTCCCCTGGCCAATGACTTTAGTTTTAGAAACTTGATCATAATTTTGCCAAGTTTACTTTGACTTTTGAAATGACTCATATTGAATCACTTAAATAAATTCAATTCCATTATTGTTCTTAAGATGCCATGTAAATAAATTCAATGTTTATAAGTAAGTAAAAGACGTAGGAAGAAATGTTTTAGTTTTACTTGTGTTGAAAGGTGTAATTGAAGATGAAATATAATTTTTAATTTAACAAGACTCAAAAGTTTGTAAGTGGATTCTGTCATAGTGAGAAACACCCACATTTCTATTATGCATTTTCTCCCGTATGCCTTTATTCTATTGCTTGATAAATATTGCATCAATATTTGTAATTTCATAATGGCATTGCCGTGCCTTATGGGAAGGGCCAACTAATATGATTCTTGACCTCTTGCGGAGGGAGTGAGGCAGTGAGCACGGGGTGTTCAAATTGGCCTAGGACTGTCAAAATATAACCTAAAAAACTTCAATTATTGAAATTTTTTACTGTAAAGAGTTAAATGTAAATATAATAAATATAAAATAATATTCACTTGTGCATTATAACTGTATTTACTAAACATAAAGAACAAAAAAACAACAATTTTAGACTTTAGTGAAATTTTAAATATGATTGCAAAAAAACACATACATTACTCATGATATTAATGTACTATGTTTTTATCTCTTGATAAAAAGTATTTTACCTATAAAGATTCATTAAACAAACTATTATTGTGATAAAAATAATTTTGCAAGGAACAAATAATCCAAACAAATTTTATCATAAAATAAAAAATTAGAATTGTATTTACTATTTTTCAAAGAACACTCGTATAATAAAGTTTAATTCAATATCATCAATCATGGATTAAATTGAGTATTTAAAATGTGTATTCTAGGTGATATCAAAGTTATTAATGATCTATCATTGAGTTTGTTGAATTTATTATGCCCGTTCCTCTCTTTCACCAAATTAGTTCTATGAAGTTAAATTAAATTTAAATTATATTTGATATGGTATCAAATTATTTCTTAATTGAGTTTGCCAAGAGATATACTCTATAAC
>JAHCHA010010629.1:0-10743 GCA_027742795.1 Vigna hirtella
TGCTAACCAATTCTTCTAGGGATTTGTTTGTTTTTGTATGCAGGAAGCAATCCGAACTAGAAGCAAGAAAACTGCAGAACCTCTTCTTGAAGGTTTAGACGAGAGTAGACGGAGGAGAAGAATCCGTACATCCAGAGAACTTTTTCCTTCTCCGGAAACTCTGTTACAACCATCACCACAAGGTTCTGACCATAGCACTGAAAATATGGAGAATAATAATGCCAGAAGAACTCTTGCAGATTACTCAAATATAGCTAGACCTCAACACTTTAACAGCATAGCAAGACCAAGGGTCAATGCAGTCAACATGGAGGTTAAGCCAGCATTAATCCAACTGGTGAAGAGTAATCAATTTAATGGGTTGTCTCACGAAAGCCCATATGAGCACCTCACAACTTTTAATGAGATCTGCAACATGGTGAAAATAAATGGGGTGCCGGACGATGCAATCAAACTTAGCTTGTTTCCATTCTCATTAGGAGGCAATGCTAAGCTTTGGTTAAATTCTTTTCCAGAAGAAAGCTTTACAGAGTGGGAAGCAGTGGTGACCAAGTTCCTAAACAAATACTTTCCACAATCAAAAGTAAATAAAGGGAAGCAAGAGATTTCATCATTCAGGCAAGGCATGGAGGAATCACTGGGGCATGCATGGGATAGGTATAAAAGCTTATTAAGAAAGACACCCACGCATGGCTTTGATGATGTGCAAGTAGTCCTAACCTTCCTTGGAGGTCTTGGTTCACAAACCAAGATGATGCTTGACGCCTCAGCAGGAGGAAATATCAAATGGAAAACTCCAGAGGAAGCTACAGAAATTATTGACAATATGGCTACTAGTGACAATGAGCTCAACAGTGAAAGAGGAGCTTCTATACAACAAAAAGGAGTTCTACAGTTACAAACCCATGATGCCTTGCTAGCACAAAATAAGATACTAACTCAACAACTTGAAGCTCTTACGAAAACACTTGCACAATTGCCGAAAGAGTTACAGAATGTTGCACAGGTTCAATCACAGTTGTGTGAATTGTGTGGAGGTGACCATATAAATGGTCAGTGTGCCTTTCCAGCAGAAGCTTTGGAAGATGTAAACTTCATGGCCAATCAGTTTCCGTACCGTCAAGGGAACTTCAATCAAGGGTGGAAACCACACCCAAGCATCGGTCAAGGACAGAGTGGGCAGGCTGGACAAACTGGGCAATTCAACAAGCAACAGCAACAACCAACTCTATGGCAACAGATTTCTGCACTTAATGAAAGGTCCATAAGGATGGAAGAAACTCTTAATCAATTTATACAGAAGACTGAATCTTCTCAAAAGAGTACTGATGCTGCTATTAAGAATTTGGAGATTCAAATGGGTCAGATTACCAAGCAAGTGGAAGAAAGGCCTAATAGAAATTTTGGGGCTAATACTGAGGTTAACCCCAGGGAAGAATGTAGAGTGGTGGAGAGTACAACTGATGAAATAGTTGAGTTAGAGAAGGAGAAAGGAGAGGAGGAAAAAGAAGAGAGAAAAGAGAAGAGAGAGAGAAAAGAGATAAAGAGTAATGATATGTTTCCTTTTCCAATAAATCATGAGAAACAATTTGATTTTACAGAATTATTCAGAATGGTGGACAATGATGCACCTTGGAAGGAGATACTACAGCAAATTGCAGTTTATACTAAACCTGAGGAAGAAATCTCTACAAAAAAAAGACGTAGAGATGAAGATACAAAGAAGTATATAACTGTCAAAAAGGAGTCATTCCCTCCAAAAGCCGAGGATCCAGGAGGATTTTCCATTCCATGCACAATAGGGAAGAAAAGAGTCAGAAAAGCTTTACTTGATTTAGGATCAAGTGTCAACTTGATACCTTATTCTTTACTTGAACAGATTGGTGATGTGGATGTGAAACCTATAAAGGTTAATTTAGTAATGGCAGATGGATCTTCAAAGACACCTTATGGAATAGCAGAGGACATTATAGTTTGTGTAGGCAAACTACAGTTCTTGGCAGACTTTGTGGTGATGGAGATGGAGACCGAAAAGATACCCATCATTCTCGGAAGACCGTTTATGAAAACGGCCAAAGCTATCATTGATGTGAACGAAGGTATAATTGCATTCCAAGACCGAGAAGAAAGGGTTGTTGTAGATGTTTTCAAAGAGGAGAGACAGATGCAGGAGGAAGAAGCTAGTCATAAAGCGGCATTTCAAGATGTACTCATGACTAGTCCCAAAGATGAAAAGCTCAAAGTTAAAGGTAAACATTGTTTGTTGTTTCAGGTACATGAAAAAGAGAAGATTGGCAGAGGAAGAAAAGTTCATGATGATGGGATGAAAGAACAACTCAAACTGAGTACAAATGTGAGATTCAAAAACAAGTTGTGGGTTGCGAATGGCTATAAAGAAAAGGGGATGATAGAGATAGAGTCTCCATATTCTAGAAGAGTTAAAACAGTACACCGGAAGCAGTTGAGGAGTTGGTGGGGTACGGATATTAATCTTGAAGAAGGAACTTGAACTTTATTGGGTCAAGCTAGTGACGTTATAAGAGCACTTGCTGGGAGGCAACCCAGTGATTTAAGGACTTTTAAATTTTGATTTGGTGATGTAATTTTGAACTTTTGGGTATTTTTGTTTTTGTCATAAGTTTGTTACAGGGTTTACATCTACTGATGGATGTTAGGAAGAAGAGTATCTACTGAAGGATACTATGTTTATACACCTACTGAGGGGTGTTGGTAAGGAAAATTTGCACCTACTGAAGGGTGCTGGAGGATTTTGGGTCAGGCTCGTGACGTTAAACAAGCGCTACCTGGGAG
The DNA here is from genome assembly GCA_027742795.1 of Vigna hirtella. NCBI lineage: Eukaryota > Viridiplantae > Streptophyta > Magnoliopsida > Fabales > Fabaceae > Vigna > Vigna hirtella. The sequence continues at coordinate 2,812 of JAHCHA010010629.1, forward strand.
GCAACCTAGTTGATTGATTTTTCTGTATAATTTTTGTTTTGATCCTGCTTTAGTTGCATAATAGGGTTGTGCATGAGTGATCTGAGAATTTTATTGCAGGGAGCCAGTGAGGGGTATGTTTAGGACGCATCTAGGTCAAGCTAAGAAGAAGAACATTTCCCGTAAGTGCCACTGAGTGGCAAACTACCGCTGAGCGGTAGTGTCGCAGAAGGGGCTTGGGTTGCCCCTCAGCGGGACCCGAGCCCATTAGGGGTATTTTTATACCCTAAGCTGTGCCTTGGCCTCCCTCTTTTTAGATTCTTCTCTGCACACACTCCTACTTACTTTTCCAAGGTTTTCTACAACTTTTCCCTCATCCCTTTTGAGAAAATTTCTTTTCCACTCACTTTCTCACTTGTTGCCCATTTAAGTTTGGGGTTGGGAGAGAGCATCATTGATGGGGATGAGTTTTTCAAAACACTAGAGCAGGGTTTGTTTTATAATTCATTGTTACTAGAATAGGGTTTGATGTACTCAATAGAAACTTTATCTGTTATGATGGATTGCTGATAATTGTGATTGTCTGATAAGTAATGCTTAAATGATGCTTTGATATGGATTGAATTTGAGATATGTACATTACATGCTTATACAGGTGGTTCACAAGCTTTGTGAACAAATGCAAGTTATTATGATTGTGATTGTGATATTAAGCAGGATGTGTATGTCAATTGTGAATGAGCTGTTATGTGAGGTTTTGAGCTCCAGAGTTATTACTTTGAAGTTATTACTTTGGAAGCATGAATAACTTTGCCCAGGTTTTCTATGATTGGATTACTTTCTTGTTTGCATTATATGATCAAGGCCGTTTGTTGAAAACCCGTATATTAGCCAAATTTCATGAAATAAGCCACAAAAGAGAACACTATGTGTTCTATCATTTGAACCCCTAGCCTTGAACATAAATTTAAAACCCTTGTTGAGAGCTTTACCTTGAGTTAAGTAGACAATATTTTGTGGTATTGACAAATGTTCAAGTTTGGTGTTGTTGGAAAATAGAAAGGGAAATTGAAAGCATTGAGCTAAGAGCTAAGAATTAAGTATGTGAAAAGAGAAAGAAAAGAAAAGAAAAGAAAACGCAAAGCTCAATGCAAAGGAAAGTTGGGAAAAGTAAGAATGATTGTGTTTATATGATTCTCTTAACTCAAGGGTTTTGTGATCTAGAAAAACCAATTTTCTTGTTAGCCCAGCCACATTATAAGCAATTGAAAAGTCCTTGTGATGATGCATGCTTGTGAATTTATTTGATTGTGGTTAAATGAAAGGCAAAGTCAATTCATGCGACACTGTGATAGTAGAGTGAATGAGTGATTACCTTTTATACACTTGTGTTTAAGAGAAACACTTTACCTAGTGAGGAAATACTCCATGAGCACATGAACATCCATGCTTAGTTGATTGATCATTCATGAAAAATAGCATTTGCTGGATATTAAGTGATTTTGTGAACACCCAAAGCATGTGCACATCTTGATTGAAATCTTTGTCATGAGGTTAATTGAAGTTTTTACTTATCTTGAAAAAAGGATTTTTGAATGAGTGAACCATTGTACAGATTGGTAGAAGATTGAGTTACATTTTGTGTGCTTGAGGACAAGCAAAGTTCTAAGTTTGGGGTTGTGATAACACTTGAGAAACTGTTATTTTCATGCTTAAATTTGATACTAAAAGCAACCTTTAACACTTAGAAACTAGCTTGAAATCATGCTTTTGGTTATATTTTTAGAAATAAGAGAGCTGGACAGGTTTATGCTTGATTTCAGTCTTTTATGCAGGTTTTAAGGTGAATTTGGTGAAAGAAGCGAAGAAGGATAGGAATGGAATCAGAAAAGACATTAAAAAGTGCAAAAGGAGAAGCCGCAACCACCGCTCAGCGGCAGTTTACCGCTGAGCGGCACTCAGAAACCCACGTTGGCTCCGCTAAGGGGTGAAAAGGCCGCTGAGGGGAAGAAACGAACTCGCGCACTTACCGCTGAGCGGTACTATTTTGGGCTTGGGCTTAATTTTCTGTAATTTTACGAATAGTATATAAGCTTTAGGGTTTCCTAGGGTTTGTATCTTTGGCTGGGACGAAGCAAACACTCTCTTTTCCACCCCTTTGAAGGAAGATCTTGGATGCTTGATAAGAGTTGAAATACTGTTATTTTCATGCTTAAAATTGATACTAAAAGCAACCTTTAACACTTAGAAACTAGCTTGAAATCATGCTTTTGTTCATATTTTCATAAATAAGAGAGCTGGACAGGTTTATGCTTGATTTCAGTGTTTTTGTGCAGGTTTTAAGGTGAATTTGGTGAAAGAAGTGAAGAAGGAGAGAGATGGAATCAGAAAAGACATCAAAAAGTGCAAAAGGAGAAGCCGCAACTGCCGCTCAGCGGCAGTTTACCGCTGAGCGGCACTCAGGAGTTCACGTTGGCACCGCTGAGGGGCAAAATGGCCGCTGAGGGGAGAAAACGACTCACGCACTTACCGCTGAGCGGTACTTTACTGCTGAGCGGCACTATTTTTGGGCTTGGGCCTAATTTTCTGTACTTTACGAATAGTATATAAGCTTTAGGGTTTCCTAGGGTTTGTATCTTTGGCTGGAACGAAGCAAACACTCTCTCTACCACCCCTTTGAAGGAGGATCTTGGATGCTCAGGCTACCTCTTCACCTTTTTAGGGTTTTATCCTTCATTCTTTCATTATTGTTCATCTAGGTTCACCATGAATATGGTGAACTAAACCTTGTATGTTTGTTGGGGAATCAATGTAATCTTTTGAAGCTCTCATATATGGAATTTGTGTTTACATCTTAATTTAAGACCTATGCTTTCTTTCATCATTAGTTAGGGTTTTTCCTCTTTGCTCAATGCTTGCTTTGTTTAACTCATTCAATGCATGATTATTGATTTTGTCGATACGGGAACGTACGGGGAAGTCTAGATCCGGGGAATTTCTCCCAATAGTATATTGGTTGCCGTTAAGCTCCTGCACTAAAAGAACTAATTATTAGGAATGGTAGGAATCGTATGAACTCGTAATTAGGGAGAAGTCTTCTTGAAAGGTAATTTAGAGAGTGGCATTAACAATGATGAATTGAATGTTGAATTCCTAAAATATATGAGAGTGGATAAGATGAAATTGATAACCCCAACAACATACTCATCCATATAATTCATCCCGTGTTTGTGTTCCTTTTTGCCATTGATCAAACTCATGCATACATATTTACTTATTGTCTTTTGCATTTGAAACCATAAGAATTTGTTCACAAGTCTTAAATAATCAACGAATCAAATAACTAACTAGGCCGTGAGTCCTTTGGGAGAACGATACTTGGTCTTACCGAGTTTATTACTTGAAACGATTCGGTCACACTTGCCGATTGTTCAACAAGTTTGTGGCGCCGTATTTCGGTGTTCATAAATTTGTCATCAGTGCACGTCGTCCACCTTGTCCACTTCGTCCACTTCGTGCACCTCGTCTAGTTCGTCCACTTCGTCCACTTCGTACACTTCGTCCATTTCGTCCACTTCGTCAACTTCGTCCACTTCGTCGACTTCGTGCACTTCGTCCAGTTCATCCACTTTGTCCACTTCGTACACTTCCTCCATTTGGTCCACTTCGTGATACATCCTAGGAGATGTAGAGAAGATGATCCGTGAGATTGGAGGTGCAAAGAGACTTGGACAGCTTGCTGAAACCAATGGAACAGTAGCATTAGCAGCTGCAGACTTGGAATTTCATGAGCAGATTGGTTAGGAGTTTTGGATGTGAAGCAGCAGATGATTGGTGATTATGGTGAATGGATATGGAGGCTAGCTTGGAGAGGTGATTCACAACTCAGAAGGCTTCCTAGAGTGGAAGGAAGTTGCAATGGAAATCAAGCTAAGAAGTGACTCTTGGAGAAGGAATTTACTATGCATTTCAGCAGAAATTCTTTACTACAATCCAAAAGTGATTTACAAGCTTTTCCTATGAGATTTTATAGATTAATCTCAAGGCTTTAAGCAAGCAATTTTCACGTTGCAGATCTGAACCCATGTGCTACATGTATGGCTTCTAAAACACGTGAAAATTGAGTTTTATGTGAAAAAAACATTTGCTAATGCAGCCCCATAGAAGGATAAGTACACCCCTTTTTGTATAGAAATGTCCTTTTTACCCTTCTCCATGTTTTGGCAGATTTGGCATATCTTCTTGTTCTCCAATTTTCCATCCAAAGATAGCAAATAGTACTTGACCTTGAGGAGAATATTCATCTTGGAGCTTTTTGGCCATTCCTCTTGTGATGGGTCCTATGGTGTTAGACCTTCTTGTATCATCTCGTCAACTTCGCCACTTTATCCACTTCCTGTACTTCGTCAACTTCGTCAACTTTGTCAACTTCGACGACTTCGTCAACTTCGTGATCTTCGTCAACTTCGTCCACTTCGTCCACTTCTTCAACTTCATCCACTTCTTCCACTTCTTCTTCTTCATCTTCTCCTTCTTCTTCTTCTTCCACTTCGTCCACTTCGTCCACTTCGTCCACTTCGTCTACTTCGTCAGCTTCGTCAATTTCGTGATCTTCGTCAACTTCGTCCACTTCGTCAACTTTGTCCACTTCGTCAACTTCGTCAACTTCGTACACTTCGTCCACTTCGTGCATTTCCTCAACTTCGTCCACTTCGTTTACTTCGTCCACTTTGTCAACTTCGTCCATTTCGTCCACTTTGTCAACTTCCTCCACTTCGTCCACTTCGTCCATTTTGTCCACTTCGTCCACTTCATCAACTACGTCCACTTCGTCAACTTCGTCCACTTCTTCCAGTTCGTCCACTTCTTGCACTTCGTCCACTTCGTCCACTTCGTCTATTTCGTCTACTTCGTCCACTTCGTCCACTTCGTCCATTTCGTCCACTTCGTCCACTTCGTCCACGTCGTCCACTTCGTCCACTTCGGCCACTTCGTCCACTTCGACCATTTCGTGCACTTCCTCAACTTCGTCCACTTCTACTACTTCGTCCACTTCGTCCACTCCGTCAACTTCGTCCAGTTCGTGCACTTCGTGCATTTCGTCCACTTCGTCCACTTCGTTCACGTCGTCCACTTCGTCCACTTCGTGCAATTCGTCCTCTTCGTCCACTACTTCCACTTCGTCAACTTCGTCCACTTTGTCAACTTCGTGCACTTCGTGATCTTCGTCAACTTCGTCCACTTCTTCAACTTCTTCCACTTCTTCCACTTCTTCTTCTTCATCTTCTCCTTCTTCTTGTTCTTCCACCTCGTCCACTTCGTCCACCTCGTCCACTTCGTCCACATCGTCCATTTCGTGCACTTCCTGAACTTCGTCCGCTTCGTCCACTTCTACTACTTCGTCCACTTCTACTACTTCGTCCACTTCGTCCGCTTCGTCAACTTCGTCCACTTCTTCAACATCGTCCACTTCGTGCAGTTCGTGCACTTTGTCCACTTCGTCCACTTCGCCCACTTCGTCCACTTCGTCCACTCCGTCCACTTCTTCCACTTTGTCCACTTCATCAACTTCGTCCACTTCGTCAACTTCGTGATCTTCGTCAACTTCGTCGACTTCTTCAACTTCTTCCACTTCTTCCATTTCTTCTTCTTCATCTTCTCCTTCTTCTTCTTCTTCGCCCACTTCGTCCAATTCTTCCACTTCTTCTTCAACTTCGTCCACTTTGTCCACTTCTTCCACTTCGTCAACTTCGTCCACTTCGTGCACTTCGTCCACTTCGTGCACTTCATCCACTTTGTCCACTTAGTCCACTTCCTCCACTTCGTGCACTTCTTCCACTTTGTCCACTTCTTCTTCAACTTCGTCCACTTCGTCATCTTCGTCAAATTCGTCCACGTCGTCCACTTCGTGCATTTCTTCAACTTCGTCCACTTCGTTTACTTCGTCCACTTCGTCAACTTCATCCACTTCGTCCACTTCGTCAACTTCCTCCACTTCGTCCACTTCGTCCATTTTGTCCACTTCGTCGACTTCATCAACTACGTGCACTTCGTCAACTTCGTCTAGTTTGTCCACTTTGTCCACTTCATCAACTACGTTCACTTCGTCAACTTCGTCCACTTCATGCACTTCGTCCACTTCGTCCACTTCGTGCCCTTCGTGCACTTCGTCCATTTCGTCCACTTCATCCACCTCGTCCACTTCGTCCATTTCGTGCACTTCCTCAACTTCGTCCACTTCTACTACTTCGTCCACTTCGTCCACTCCCTCAACTTCGTCCAGTTCATGCACTTCGTCCACTTCGTCGACTTCTTCCACTTCGTCAACTTCGTCCACTTCGTCAACTTCGTGCACTTCGTGATCTTCGTCAACTTCGTCCACTTCTTCAACTTCGTCCACTTCTTGCACTTCTTCTTCTTCATCTTCTCCTTCTTCTTCTTCTTCCACTTCGTCCACTTCGTCCACTTCGTGAACTTCGTGAGCTTCGTCAGCTTCATCAACTTCGTGATCTTCGTCAACTTCGTCCACCTCGTCAACTTCTTCCACTTCGTCCACTTCGTCCACTTCGTCAACTTCGTCAACTTCGTCCACTTCGTCCACTTCGTGCATTTCCTCAACTTCGTCCACTTCGTTTACTTCGTCCACTTCGTCCATTTTTTCCACTTCGTCCACTTCATCAACTACGTCCACTTCGTCAACTTCGTCCAGTTGGTCCACTTCGTCCACTTCGTCCATTTCGTCCACTTCGTCCACTTCGTCAACTTCGTCAACTTCGTTGACTTCGTCAACTTCGTCATATTTGTTGACTTCGTCAACTTCGTAATCTTCGTCAACTTCGTCCACTTCTTCAACTTCGTCCACTTCTTCCACTTCTTCTTCTTCATCTCCTCCTTCTTCTTCTTCTTCCACTTCGTCCACTTGGTCAACTTCGTCCACTTCGTCCACTTCGTCAGCTTCTTCACCTTCGTCAATTTCGTGATCTTCGTCAACTTCGTCCACTTTTTCCACTTCTTAAACTTCTTCCACTTCTTCCACGTCTTCTTCAACTTCTTCACCTTCGTCCACTTCGTGCACTTCGTGCACTTCGTTCAGTTCGAACACTTCGTGCACTTCGTCCACTTCTTCCACTTCTTCCACTTCGTCAACTTTGTCCCCTTCGTCCACTTCGTGCACTTTGTCCACTTCGTCCACTTCCTCAACTTCGTCCACCTCGTCAACTTCGTCCACTTCGTGGACTTCGTCCAGTTCGTCCACTTCGTCCACTTCGTGCACTTCTTCTACTTCGTCCACTTTGTCCACTTCGTCCACTTCGTCCACTTCGTCCACTTCGTCCACTTCGTACACTTCGTCCACTTTGTCAACTTCGTCCACTTCGTCCCCTTCGTCCACTTCGTCCACTTCGTCAGCTTCATCAGCTTCGTCCACTTTGTCCACTTTGCCCACTTCGTCCCTTTCTTCCACTTCTTCAACTTCTTCAACTTCGTCCACTTCGTCCACTTCGTCCACGTCGTCCACGTTGTCCATTTCGTCCACTTCGTCAACTTCGTCCATTTCGTGCACTTCCTCAACTTCGTCCACGTCGTCCATTTCGTCCACTTCATCCACTTCGTCAACTTCGTCCACTTCGTGCACTTGCTCAACTCCGTCGACTTTGTCTACTTCGTCCACTTCGTCAACTTCGTCCCCTTCGTCTACTTCGTCAACTTTGTCTACTCCGTCCACTTCGTCAGCTTCGTCCACTTCGTCCACTTTGTCCACTTCGTCCACTTCGTCAACTTCGTCCACTTCGTCCACTTCGTCCAGTTCCTCAACTTCGTCCACTTCGTGAACTTCGTCCACTTCGTCCACTTCGTGCACTTCGCCCAGTTCGTCCACTTCGTGCACTTCTTCCACTTCGTCAACTTTGTCCACTTCGTCCACTTCCTCCACTTTTCCACTTCGTCCACTTCGTC
>JAHCHA010010642.1:0-35380 GCA_027742795.1 Vigna hirtella
AATCGTATCAAGTAATAAAACAAGGTAAGACCAAGTATCGTTTTCCCAAAGGACTCACGGCCTAGTTTAGCTATATGATTTGTTGATTATTTAAGACTTAAGAACAAATTGATTGTAGGTTTAAATGCAAAAGACGGTAATTAAATATGTATGCATGAATTTGATCAATGGAGAAAAATAGAATACAAACACTTCAATGAATTAGATGGATGAGTATGTTGTTGGGGTTATCAATTTCATCTTATCCACTCTCATATACTTTAGGAATTCATCATTCTTTTCATCAATGCTAATGCCACTCTCTAAATCACCTTGCAAGAAGGCCTATCCTTAATTACGAGTTCATACAATTCCTAGCATTCCTAGTAATTAATTCTTAAGTGCAGAAGCTTAAAGGCAACCAATATGCTATTGGGAGAATTTCCCCGGATCTAGATTTCCCCGTACGTTCCCATATCGACAAAATCAATAATCATGGCAATGAATGAGTTAAACAAAGTGTTGAAAGGGTCGCACCTCTCACAAAAGTTGTGCATAAAAGAATGCAGTATAGACTAGGAAGTGATTCCTAGGTCGTCTCTCAAGGACCAAATTGGGTTCAGTCTCAGATCACACACAGTGGGGGGGTTTTGAAATGTTTTGTTTTTGGTTGCGGAAAAGTAAATTGAACTAGAATTTAAATAACGCCAAACTAAATACGATTAAGTAAAACGCAGTACAATAAAACGAAATTAAAACAGTAAAAACTAATTTGACACAGTAAAAACGAAAATACAACAACATGAAACATTAAAAAAAATAGATCCGGAACAGAAAACTAAAATACAGAAAATAAAAACACAGAAAACGAAAATATAGTAAACAAAAATATAGTAAACAGTAAAAACAGAGAATAGTAAATTTCAAATATGAAAACATAATCAACATTACAGCAGCAAAACATTTAGAACAAAACTACAGCGAATAAATTAACGTGCAATAATCAACAACACAGTGTAAACAACGGTAGAGATTAAACGATAGGCAAACAACAACACTGATTAAATTGCAACAGAATTTAAATGATATCATTGAATAAAACAGTAAAATAAAATTGACATTCAGTAACAGGAAATTAAATCACATTGTGCATTCGAAATAAAATTCATTACAACACAGAAAATAAAATTGGAACCGTACACCTTAGTTGTTAAACGTCTACATTGTGCCAAGTATCACTGTCCAGCTTTCACCTTTCACTGTTCCAGCACTATTTTCTCGGTCAGCAACTCCTCTCCACGGCCTCTCACTCTCTGCTCATACATCACTCTACACTCCACTACTACTATATTTCTGAAAATCAAAACCACTCTACTCAAGCTTCTCTGGAAGAGAGAAAAACGGCTTTTGCACCAAAGTAGGCAAATATGCCTCTAATATTACCAAAATGGGCAAATTCAAACCATATTACGAAAATGGGGAAGTCGTGGGGGGCCTAAACGACTTCAATTGAAGAAGTCGTGCCCCCCCTGCACGACTTCACACTGTTGATATGAACAGTGTTGAAGTCGTGCACCCCAAAAACGACTTCTGACGACGGTAATCGATTACAACGTGACGGTAATCGATTACAACGTAACGGTAATCGATTACAGAGTGTTGAAATCGTGACCACCCTACACGACGCCCGGGCGCGAGCTTCTCACAAAAACTGGCGCCCGACGCCCCTCTTTTAGCTGGACGAGCGTCCTCTCTTGCGTCCACAGGGCGAGCGTTCTCTTCTCGCTGGACGAGCGTCCTCTCGTGCGTCTTCGCTGGACGAGCGTCCACTTCTGCTTGCAGGACGAGCGTCCTCTTCTGCTCGCTTGACGAGCGTCCACTGCTCGCTCAGAGCGCAGAGTGCTTCTTGCTACACAATCAAGCTGGTAATCGATTACCGAAATGTCATAATCGATTACCAGTACGTTTTCTGCCTGGTCACCATTTCAACACTCTGTAATCGATTACCAAATCAATGTAATCGATTATAGGACCCAGAAGTCGTTTTTGGGGTGCACGACTTCTTCTTTTGAAGTCGTTTTGGCCCCCCACGACTTCACTTTCGGTCAAATTTTGCCTATTTTGGTAATAAAGAAGGCATATTTGCCTACTTTGGTGCAAAAGCCGAGAAAAACTCTCCCCAGACCGTGACTGCCTCGTGTCCGCACTCTGCTTCTCTTTTTATTCTCCGAATTAAGTCCCTCCTCTGTCTACACTTTGCCTATGCATTGCTGCCATGTGTATGGGACATGCTGGCCGAGACATTGTGCTTCATGTGCAGGCCGTGACATCCCTCCAACCATGACATCCACTTCTCCAATTTAATACTCTATTTTCTCCCTTCCTTAATCACCGTGCAACCCCACTACCATCCTATTCTCCCCATAATGCTAGTGCTCTCCATGTCATAGTTCATTTATCCATTTTTAAATCTTCACTCTGCATGTTTGTGCCTTTCTAAATCAACGATGTGTAGTTGTAACAGCATGTAAGTCCTTCTTCCTGCTGCCAAAATGAAGATCCATGTGCTGTTCTAATCAAAAGAAGAAAATGAATACCCTGCTGCACCACTTCTTCACCGTGTTTCACTTCCTTTTTATCTTCCAACTGGATGCGGTAGCTATATCTTCTCCAAAGCTTGCTGGACCGTGCTTCTGCTGCTCCACATTCTCTTCCGTTTCCAACGCTGTCTGTGTTTGATGCTGGTGGGATAAAGCAAACGTGCTTCCCAACACTGCACCAACACGTTCCAGCTTTCTGCTCAACACTGCTCCTCTTCCAGCCATGGCAGCACCTCCTGCTGGACCGTGAGTTGCTCCATCCTGGACGTGTTGGACGCCCTCTCCAAACTGCTGCTGGACGTTTGGACGGAGTGAAGATGGTGGTTGCTGGACGTCTGGACTCTGCAACGTGTTGTGCTGAACGGATTGCTCCAGCTCCTCTCCGGTGGTGGCTTCAAGCTGCTAGACTTCGCTGAAGCTGGACGGAGGAGCTTGCTGGACGTCTGGACGGAGCCTTGCTGGGCGCTGCTACACCTCTTTGCTGCCACCGTGAGCGTGAAGATAGCTGGACTGCTTCTGCTGGGACGCTGCTGGACCTTGCGTGAAGTGTTGGTGATGGACGTCGTCTGAAGGCCTGGCCGTGACACCTCCCAAGCTGGACCGCTGCACCTTGTGTTGATGCTGTCCGCATGAAGTAGATGGAAGGATGAAGTCCGCTGCTGCTGGGTGCTTTTTACCTTCAGCCCAAGTGATTCAACGCTTCCATCACGTGTGCCACTTCTGTCTTCAAAGCTGCTCCAGATTAGTTTGTCCGTGGGCCAATGTTTTCTTTCTTTTCACAAGCCTTTTTTTATTCAAGAGTTGCTGTGGCCTCTACTGGAACGTGTGAAGGCTGGATGTGGAGCCCAAATGAATGCACCCCACGACTTAATTGAGTCCGCCTACACCGCTCTTTTGCTATTGAAATTGGATTGCTCAATCACAATCACAGTACACTTCACTTCTTGAATGAATAACGGTCCAATGTCCCTTCAAATAATGAATCTAGTCTGTACCAATTTAAATTTGTCCATGGGCCCCGCTTCTCTTTTCCAATAAATGAAGGCCCTACAGCAAGAAAATGAATTTTATTTTGTTTCTCATTTTAGTTTAAAATATAATTGATGAGAATTTTCTCTTAAAGTCCCAAAATATTATCCAATAATTTTCCTTCCTTAATAATACAAATAATTTGTAAGACCCTGGAAAATAACAAACATTCGCTGGAGTCCGCGTGGCAGTCGGAGATCGAGACACCTCAGCAACGCACGTGGCGACCGCAGGACGAGACACTTCATTAACGGACGCCAGGTGTCATGCCGAGGGGAGTCGGGAATCGGTAGTGGGAAGCAGGTGTCGACTGTAGAGTGGACGTGCGTTCGGCGGGGGAAAGCAAAACTGAAGTTTTCAGAAAAACGCTCCACTCTCTGCGCGCACCTTCCTTTCTCGTTTCTGAAGAACCCTGTCAGACCTCGTAAATATGCACCAAGAACCCACCTGTCTAATCTCATTAAAACGCACTCAAAACCCCTCTGCGCTGACGCCAAGTGTCAAGAAATGAGAATCTGAAATCAGATAGTGGAATGCAGGTGTCAGCAGGAGAGCGGACGTTCGTTTTACATGGGAAGAGAAATGATTTTTCTGAAACCTTCTTCCCACTCTCTTCTGCATGCACCTTCTTTTTCCTAAAAACTCTGACTTTTCAATTCCTCCTCCTTCTCTCTAGAAACCTCTTCCTTCTCTCTACTGAAACTTACCTTTTCTATGCTCCGATCAACGTTCTGGCACCGTAGGATCACTTCCGGCGTCCCAAGCTTCAACTTGAACCGAACAGTTTCGAATTCCGGAAACTGGTAAGTTTCCTTTCCTTTAGTCGTTCTTTCTTTTGGAAGTGCAAGCCAAGTTCTGGTTGCATGAGTCCCTAGTTTATTTCTAAAACCCCTTGTTGGTCTGTTGTTGATTTTGGTTTGAAGATTAGTTGAACGTTGAGGGTAGAAGGAATCTTAGTTTGACAAAACCAAGTTGCGGTCTGTAAGACGTTCATTCACGCTCAGAGGTAAGGGAAGCTTACACTACAAAAAAGAAGGGCATTACCGAAGGCCAAAAGCCCTCGGAAACAGCCCAAAACCGTCGGTAAAAGGTAATTACCAAAGGCTTATCGACGGCCAAAGAGCCCTCGGTAAATCCCTTGTTGCTAACATTTACCGAGGGCTTTTGCCCTTCGGTAATTACCGAGGGCTTGGCCCTCGGTAATTACCGAAGGGCAAAAGCCTTCGGTAATTACCGAAGGACAAAAGCCTTCGGTAATTACCGAATAGCTGAAAAAAAAAGTATAAACTCAATCTAGAACCATGGATCCAGCAACAAGCTTACATTTTAACTGTTACTTACTAACAACCATGTCTACACTCCATTCATAAAAATGACGGTCCATACCCATTTTTCAATAACTTTAATTAGAAGAGAATATTGAAGGCAAACCTATGGGGCCATCCAGAATGTTGTTCCCTTGCATGATTTAACATCATTCAATTTGATTGCCTAAAAACAATAAGAATATCACAATATTAGAAAATGGAAAGATAAAAAAGAGAAGATTGTTCAAAAATGAAAGCTTGACAGGAACAAAACAAAGTCATGAATAATATATAAACATCTTGAGAAAACAGCTGAAAAGGCATTACACTATGCACATTTCGAAGTTTCTCAGTCACCAACTTCTCCAAAGACAAAGCTAATTCCATTGCATCATTTCCATTGTTATAGGGAAAGTACAGTGATATATGATTCTCTTCAAAAAGACTCAACTGATTCGGGCTCTGAAAAACCTGTGGCATTTTGGAAAGTAGTTGAAGACTTGTTAAATCCTTCCCATCCTTTTACAGAACAAGTGTTTCATCCCTCCCTTGCAGCTAAATTGCAACATCTGCACCAAAAAAATCACTTATATAAAAAGAGAAAGTAAAAGTGTTTCCAAATCCTTCAACATTTTAATTAATACCAAAATCTATAGCTTCAACTTTTTTATCGTTTATTATACGTTTATTAATACCAAAATAATTATAAGAACATAATGTAATATATAATACTTTATTAGTAGCAGAACCTGTTAAAGATTATTAAACTTTAAGTTCATCAAATAAAAAGTCAAACAACTTTACTCCAAATGCATGATTTTGGAATAAAAAATTAGTTAATCATTTTCAATAGTGAAAAGAGACCTAATACAGTTTTTAATAAAACCTTAAGACTTAATATATATAAATATATATATATATATATATATATATATACGAGTTTTGTTTTCCTTATCTATCATAAATTTTTTTATTTTTATCAATCTAAAACTTTGAACAGAGAGAAGTTAAGCACATTTATACCAAATCATGCCATGTTTTCCTTCTTCAATCACTCATTCTCTCCAATCATGCCACATTTTCCTTCTTCAATCTCTCATTCTCTCCAATCATGCCACGTTTTCCTTCTCACTCCATCTAAAATCCCACCTTTCTTTTCAAATTAAACACACCAAGCATAGTCAATTTATTGAACTTTGAGATGTCCATTTTGTTTTCAAGTGAAGAGGATTGGAACCAGGAAGAACGTGGGAAACTTTATTTCAGATAAATACTGAGGGCGCAAGTGTAATTTATTTCATATAAAAGAGACTACATAAACTAAAATATCCTAACAAGTAGCACTTTAGTAACTGATAGTAGTGAGACATAAAATGCAAATGCAAAATAGATGTGCCCATGCACACAAGTTATTGTAAATTTCTCAACTAATTAAACATTAAAAAATAAGGAACAATAGTTACCTTGAACAATTTGACAAAGCAATTGCAACAACACTCAGTAGCTTGCATGCCTCTAGTGCATCAAGAACAACATTGCTTACACTTTTAGGAGAAATCACCTAGTGTTGTGCAAGGCAATGAGTGTTTTCTTAGTGAAAGCATTAAATTTTCAATGACAGGCTAACATTAAGGGTGTAATGTTCATGGTACCTCTAGATTGTAGAGTGTCGGTCTCTTCCTAATTCTGCCAGAAATATTGTAATGGGAACCATGGCATGGACAAAACCATCCGCCAAAGTAACCAACATTTGGCAAGGGAATGCAACCCAGATGTGTGCACACCCCAATCACAATAAACCACTCAGGGTTCTTTACTCTCTCAGCATCCTGATTGGGATCACAAAGAGATGCAATATCAACACTATTTGCCAGCTTAGAAGAAGGGTTTTTAACAGCCGCAACAGTTGCAGGAATTTCATGAATAAGGCTGTTTTCTTTAGGGTGGAACAGAGAATCAATAGCATAACCTGGACAAGATAAACTTAAACCAATTAACCCATGAAAAAGTAAGCGTTAAAACTAAGAGCATAACCCAAAGAATCAACAAATGCACAAAGCTCAATTAAAACTACAAAACCAAAAACCCTAAATTAACATAACATACAGCAGCATATTAGGCCCACCGTAACACACAAATCTTCTTAAGGAATAACAAATTCAAGAATACTTTGCAAGAAAGTATTCATCCAGTGACACAAGAGTGGTAATGTCATCAGAAAGCAACTAAACTTCCATCATAGAAGCAGAATAAGTTACCTTTAATCAGAATGGGTTAAAATTGTATAGACAGGGAACATATGACCTTGAAACATTTAGCTACAACGAGGTTACATAAATTTCCTCAAAGCAGTGGAATACAGAAAACTCCAACCAAATGTCATCCAAGAATTAAAAAGAGAAGAAAAAAAAGTACCAAACAAAATCAATATATCAAATAACAGAGGAAAACACGAGAACGAATCCCACATAATCTTCTAAGAAATAAACATCCATGAAAAATCCAAAAACTATCATCCAAAGGGAACAAAGAACGTCGCAATCCACAAAGGCGAACTGCCTCCGAATGTTGTAACCTACTTAAGTAAATCAGCCACAAGTACATCGATCATATAAAAATTTGAGCTTTACAAATGATCATAAGCATAAAAAAGCATCCAAACAAAAAAAAAATACGAGCGAAACAAATCATTCAAAGCTTCGAATGAATCCATAAAGGGAAACAAATGAGAAGGGAACCCAAACGGCAGAGTGGTGGGCCTCTTCCTCCCTTCCCTCAACCTCTGTGGTCCAATTGATTATCTCTCCCCACTAGTGTACCTCCGCTTCCTCGACCTCCACGAAAACCGCTCGAACTCCTCTATCTCTCCCACAATGACTTCTCTGGCGAGATTTCACAGCAGATATCCTCCCTCCGCCTCCTTCTCCGCCTTGACATCTCCGACAACAACATCCACGACCCAATCCCAAACCAAGTCGCCAAACCAACACCACTTCACTGCAAAGCCCTCAACACGCCAACCCCCAACAACCCCCACCACTATCGCAACACTCACAAGGACCAAAACACAAACCCTAGCCGCAAACCAGCCACCAACGAATCGCCGTCAGCGTCCACAACAACAACCGCTTCAAACTGCCTTAGGGCGACAACCTCAAGCTTCAAACCAACGAACCGCTTCAAACAGAGAGTAGGGAATGGAAGAGCGCCACCAAGCAACGAACCTCCCTCAGCGTCCACACCACCAAACTCGTGCCGTCAAACCGCAGCGTCGAACCGGCTGACTGCCACCAAAGATGCAACCCTAAGTCAAGAGTGAGTTCGACGAATAAGGGAAAGAGTTCTGCTTTTGGGAAATTTGGGGAATTTGAGCAACATGTACTCAAATTTTGAACTTAAAACATCGGAGGCATTACCGTAGGGCAAAAGCCCCTCGCTATTCAATTTTACCAATACATTACCGAAGGCATGAAGGCCGTCGGTAATAAGCCTGCGCTAATACGTACTTTTATTGTAGTGTTAATTGATTTAATTCGTATGTTGTGTTTTATATGAACGTTCGTTATTTGACTGCATGAGTATAATGCATGATGTTGATGAGATTGAATTGCATGAACGTTGTTGATTTATGAGTGGGAATGAAATACATGAATTTACATGAAATGGATTGTATGAAATGTGGAAGTTAATGTTGATATGAACGCATGAAAATATGAGATTGCATAATGAGAAATGAACTGGAATGAAAATGTATTGTATAAGAATTTTCCCATGATAATGTACGTTCGTGCTGAACGGTCCTTGACCGTTCGGTTTTCCCTTGTAATATAGTAAAAATGGGATTCTTCATTTGGATAGAACCCCAGTTGAGGACGAGCGTCCTCGTGTTATAATACTATGCTTGAGCGTTCGGCCAAGCACTGTTGTATATGGTATTCTATGATAAACTCCATTCTTTTATAATATATATAATAGTATATTTTCCGTTCGTAAACACTACTCCGAAAGTCCCTTAGTATAATTATTAAGTCTACTGTTATAAGCTAAATGGTGCTCGGTCTTATACCAAGCGCTCGTACTGAGAAGTGCTCGGTCTTACACCTAGCGCTCGCTATAAGTGGTGCTCGGTCTTATACTGAGCGCTCGTACTCATTCTTATAAATTAGTCTTAATGAAATAGCGTACGTCCAACTACAGAAGAACTTTCCTTTACCACGTTTGGTCATTGACTGGCAGTGGATTTCAGTATGAGAATTATTCTAAATATGGTTTGTTAACGTCTTGAGATGTCTACATTCTATATATTCGGCCTGGAGCCTCCACACTTAAATTATTCCTGGAAGTATTGGTTTGAATTCACGAGGGTCAGTTCATTAAACTGATTCACATGTTAAATAACGTTCGTCACTTGGAACCTGATATTACTCAAATCTGATAGTACCTCCGTCATTCGTACTCTGATCTAGAACGGGCGTCTTCTTGGTCCCGTCCACAGCGTTCGTCCCCGTTTTGAAGGAGGATTGAACGTTCGGTATCTGATGTCCTTAATAATCTTTGAACAAAGAGGAAATTTAAATGATTTGTAATGAAAGACAAACTTGAGATGATTGATAATGATTGATGAAGAAAATATGAGATGAATGGAATGTTGTGAATTTGAACGAGCGTTCCAGGGAGGAACGACTCAGGTTTGAGAATTTGAGATTTGTAAAGTATGACTGTGGTTATGCTAGTGCTGGCAGTTCATCCTGATGTTTCGTGGGTACTCGTCCTCACGTAGAGGAGGGTAGGTCATGTGTGGAAACGGCAGGAGGTCCCATCCTTAGGGGTACTTTGGATGAATAGGACTAACCTCGGGTGGCAGCTGATGAGAGTATTCCAGTTACTACATCACCCGGGTGCAAGAACGCCTGTAGCTACACAACTTCATACAGTCCGGACAGTCAGTCTAGTAATAGGCTTTGAATGATATGTTTGACGAAATATACCTTGTTTTGTGGGATTGTTTGAAATGCATGTTTATACTTGAATTAAATTACATAAGCTTACCCTGCGTTTCCTGTCGTGTCTGGTTTTGTACGTCCGTCCTTGTCATTGCAATGATCATCCATGTGGATGTGAGCAGAAGGAGACGAGCGGTTGGAAGAGGCACTGGAAGAAGAAAATTTGGAAGAAATCGAAGTCAGAACCGGAGAGTAGAGCGTTCGGGCAATAGTCTAGTTGTAGTAAGGTGGACGTCCGCTCACCTTTTTCTTTTGTTTAAGTATGAACGATCGGTATTGTTATTTTTGTAAACCGGTCATATAGTTTGGGTAGTGAGGTACGGTTTTAAATTGTAACTCTTTTTGTAAGGCCGTTCGGCCATGAGCGTACGCTCGACTCTAGTGTAAGACTGATTCTGGATTATTAGTGTGATTATTCTAATATATAGTTTATTGCTGTATTTTTGGGATGTTACATAATTAGACTCAGATAATTCAAATTAATTAAAATAAGAATTTCTGGTCAATTTAAGCATAATTAGCAAAAACGGAAAAATACCGGACATTTAAGCATAACTCCCCGATTAATTCTAGCGCAATAAACTAAGTAAAGTCAAGAAAATATTGGCTCATCACAAAGCAAGCATTAAGAAAAGAGGAAAAACCCTAACTAAAGATGAAAGAAAGCATGTATCTTAATATAAGATGTTAAAACAAATTCCATATATGAGAGTTTCACAAGACTACATTGATTCCCCAACAACAATACAAGGTTTAGTTCACCATATTCATGGTGAAACTAGATGAACAATAATGAAAGAATGAAAGATAGAACCCTAGAAAGATGAGGAGGTAGCCTGAGCGTCCAAGATCTTCCTTCAAGGGGTGGAAAAGAGAGTGTTTATTTCGTCTCTGCCAAAGATACAAACCCTAGGACGTCCTAAAGCTTATATACTATTCTAAAAAATACAGAAAATTAGGCCCAAGCCCAAAATAATGCCGCTCAGCGATAAACTACCGCTCAGCGGTAAGTGCGTGAGTTGTTTTCTTCCCCTCAGCGGCCTTTTCACCTCTCAGCGGATCCACCGTGATTTCCTGAGTGCCGCTCAGCGGTAAACTGCCGCTGAGCGGTAACTTCGACTTCTCCTTTTGCACTTTTTGATGTCTTTTCTGATTTCATTTGTATCCTTCTTCACTTCTTTCACTAAATTCACCTTAAAACCTGCACAAAACACTGAAATCAAGCATAAACCTGTCCAGCTCTCTTATTTCTGAAAATATAACCAAAAGCATGATTTCAAGCTAGTTTCTGAGTGTTAAAGGTTGCTTTTAGTATCAATTTTAAGCATGGAAATAACAGTTTTTCAACTATTATCACAACCCCAAACTTAGAACTTTGCTTGTCCTCAAGCAAACAAGATGTAACTCAATCTTCTACCAATCCATACAATGGTTCACTCCATTCAAAAATTCTCTTTTCAAGATAAGTATAAACTTCAATTCAACTCATGACAAAGATTTCAATCAAGACATGCACATGCTTTGGTGTTCACAAAGTCACTTAATATCCAACAAATGCTATTTTTCATGAATGATCAATCAACTAAGCATGGATGTTCATGTGCTCATGGAATATTTCCTCACTAGGTAAAGTGTTTCACTCAAACACAAGTGTATAAGAGGTATTCACTCATTCACTCTACTATCACAATGTCACATGAATTAACTTTGCCTTTCATTTAACCATAATCAAATACATTCACAAGCATGCATCATCACAAGAACTTTTCAATGGCTTATAATGAGGCTGGGCTAACAAGAAAATTGGTTTTTCTAGGTCACAAAACCCTTGAGTTAAGAGAATCATATAGACACAATCATTCTTATTTATTCCCAACTTTCCTTTGCATTGAGCTTTGCTTTTTCTTTTCTTTTCTTTTCTTTTTTTCTTTTTCTTTTCACATACTTATTTCTTAACTCTCAGCTCAATGCTTTCAATTTCCCTTTCTATTTTCCAACAACCCCAAACTTGAACATTTGTCAATACCACAAAATATTTTCTACTTAACTCAAGGTAAAGCTTTTCAACAAAGGTTTCCAAATTATGTTCAAGGCTAAGGGTTCAAATGATGGAACACAAAGTGCTCTCTTTTAGTGGGCTAACTTTATGAATTTGGCTAATAAAAAGGTTACCAACAAATGGCCTTGATCATGTGATGCAAAACAAGCAATTGATTCAATCATAGAAAACCTGGGCAAAATCATTCATGCTTTCAAAGTAATAGCATTCAATCACAAAAACTCTGGAGCTCAAAACCTCACATATAAGCTCATTCACATTCCACATATACACATCCTGCTTAATATCACAATCATAATCACAACATCATGCATTTGTTCACAAAGCTTGTGAATCACCTGTATAAGCATTTAATGTGCACATCTCAACATCAATCAATCTCAAAGCATCAACAAGCATTACTTATCAAACAATCACAATCACAAGTAAACCATCATAACAGACAAAGTTTCCAATTGAGTACATCAAACCTTATTCTAACACAAAACAAAAGCAAATAAGCTTAAAACAAAACAAAAGAGAAAACAAATCATGCTCTAGCGCTGATAGCATCCATCAGTGAATGCTATCTCAGTTCCTCATCAACTCATGCTTCCTTCTTCTTGGATCTTAGAGTCTTGATTCTTTTTGCCCGATGAGGAGGCCATCTGATAACAGTTGAAAAACTGTTATTTTCATGCTTAAAATTGATACTAAAAGCAACTTTTAACACTTAGAAACTAGCTTGAAATCATGCTTTTG
Organism: Vigna hirtella; assembly: GCA_027742795.1. Taxonomy (NCBI): domain Eukaryota; kingdom Viridiplantae; phylum Streptophyta; class Magnoliopsida; order Fabales; family Fabaceae; genus Vigna; species Vigna hirtella. The sequence goes on from JAHCHA010010642.1 coordinate 12,719, forward strand.
TTCATATTTTCAGAAATAAGAGAGCTGGACAGGTTTATGCTTGATTTCAGTGTTTTTGTGCAGGTTTTAAGGTGAATTTGGTGAAGGAAGTGAAGAAGGAGAGAGATGGAATCAGAAAAGACATCAAAAAGTGTAAAAGGAGAAGCCGCAACTGCCGCTCAGCGGCAGTTTACCGCTGAGCGGCACTCAAGAGTTCACGTTGGCACCGCTGAGGGGCAAAATGGCCGCTGAGGGGAGAAAACGACTCACGCACTTACCGCTGAGCGGCACTTTACCGCTGAGCGGCACTATTTTTGGGCTTGGGCCTAATTTTCTGTAATTTACGAATAGTATATAAGCTTTAGGGTTTCCTAGGGTTGGTATCTTTGGCAGAAACGAAGCAAACACTCTCTCTTCCACCCCTTTGAAGGAGGATCTTGGATGCTCAGGCTACCTCTTCACCTTTCTAGGGTTCTATCTTTCATTCTTCCTTTATTATTCATCTAGTTTCACCATGAATATGGTGAACTAAACCTTGTATGTTTGTTGGGGAATCAATGTAATCTTTTGAAGCTCTCATATATGGAATTTGTGTTTACATCTTAATCTAAGACCTATGTTTTCTTTCATCATTAGTTAGGGTTTTCCCTCTTTACTCAATGCTTGCTTTGTTTAACTCATTCAATGCATGATTAGTGATTTTGTCGATACGGGAACGTACGGGGAAGTCTAGATCCGGGGAATTTCTCCCAATAGTATATTGGTTGCCTTAAGCTCCTGTGCTAAAAAAACTAATTATTAGGAATGCTAGGAATCGTATGAACTCGCAATTAGGGAGAAGCCTTCTTGAAAGGTAATTTAGAGAGTGGCATTAACAATGATGAATTGAATGTTGAATTCCTAAAGTATATGAGAGTGGATAAGATGAAATTGATAACCCCAACAACATACTCATCCATATATTCCATTGAAAGTGTTTGTATTTTGCTTTAGCCATTGATCACACTCATGCATACATGTTTATTTTCGTCTTTTGCATAGTAAAATCCAATTATTTCGTTCTTAAGTCTTAGCTAATCAACGAATCACATAACTAAACTAGGCCGTGAGTCCTTTGGGAGAACGATACTTGGTCTTACCGAGTTTATTACTTGAAACGATTCGGTCATACTTGCCGATTGTAAAACAAGTTTGTGACATCATATTTTGGTGTTCATAAATTTGTCATCACCATCCCTGCATCAAACATAATTCACAAAACCAAAAGATACATTGTTAAGCATTAGTAAACCACAATGAAGAAATCAGCTCCTTCAATGATGCTCTCTCCCAACCCCAAACTTAGATGGAAAACTAGTGAGAAATGTGAGTGGAAGGGAGATTTTCTAAAGAGGAATGAAAGGAAAAATGTAGAGAACCTTTGGAAAAGTGTTTAGGAGTATGTGTGCAGAGAAGAATCTGAAAATAGAAGCCAAAGCGTGACTTAGGTTATAAAAATACCCTAATGGGCTCGGGTTCCACTAAGGGGCAACCTAAGCCCATTTTACGATACCACCGCTCAGCGGCACTTTCGTGTTGTGCTTTTCTTCTTCCTAGCTTACCCTAGGTGCCTTCTACTCATGCCCCTGACTTGCTCCCTGCAATTAAGTTCTCAAATCACTCAAACATTCAATCCCTATCATACAACTAAAGCAGAATCAAAACAAACAATACAGATAAAATCAATCAACTAGGTTGCCTCCTAGGTAGCGCTTGTTTAACGTCACGAGCCTGACCCAAAATCCTCCAACACCCTTCAATAGATGCAAATCTTTCTTACCAACACCCATCAGTAGGTGTATACAAACATAGTATCCTTCAGTAGATACTCTTCCGCCTAACATCCATCAGTAGATGTAAACCCTGTAACAAACTTATAACAAAAATAAAAATACCCAAAAGTTCAAAATTACATCACCAAACCAAAAATTAAAAGTTCTTAAATCACTGGGTTGCCTCCCAGGAAGCGCTCTTTTAACGTCACTAGTTTGACCCAATAAACCTCAAGTTCCATCTTCTTTTTCTTCTTTGTACTGAACTTCTTCAGAAATTTGATCAAACCAGGAACCTGTTGCAATGTCTCAATCATAGGAACTTTAATCTCCAATTTCTTGAAGATTTCCATTAAGCACTTAAATTTCTTTTCCTTCCTATGATTCTTCTTTAGATGAGGATGGGGTTTTTCATATGATTCCTTCTTCTTTCCTCTCATCTTCTTTTTCTTACTTTTCCTTTCCCCAATTTTTCTCTTTTTCTTTTCTCTTATTTTTTTCTTCCCTTTCTTTTTCTTCTCAACTTCTTTATTTTCACACAAATTTTCTTTCTCTCTTCTCTCTCAACCACTTCTTTTTCTTTTTCTTCATCTTTATCTTTCTCACTCAACTCTTCTTTTTCTTTTCTCTCTATCTTTTCCTCATCTCTCCCTATTTTTTTCTCAGCAAAAATCTTGTCACTTTCAGTGACAATGGCTTGACCTTCCTCCTTAGGGTTAACTTCAGTATTAACCTTAACGTTCAATCTCTGACTAATGTAACGAAGGTGCATCTCCATCCTTTTAAATGATGCTTCAATGCTTTTCTGAGTAGATGTGGAATTTTTCAAAAATCGTTGAAGGGTGTCATCCAAACTTTCTGATAGAGAGGGTTGTTGCTGCCATTATTGTGGTGGCGGCCTATCAAATTCTTTGGCAGCTTGAGTGCTTTTGTGATGACAATTAGATATCTGTATGTACTGTTGAACTGCGTCCTCCAACGTTATCCTTCTTCCCGATAGAGAGGGTTTTTGCTGCCATTGTTGTGGTGGTTGATTCTTAAATTGTTCGACAGCTTGCCAAAATTGATCATTATCCATGCTTGAGTGAGGTCCAACTAGTGGTTGAAATTACCTTAGTAGAATTGAGCCCATATAATTAAATTCTTGTCCGAATTGCATCCTGCAAACATTAGGCACAAAACTCTAGAAAATATTTGTTAGCACAAAAAGATGGAGAAGATAAAAAAAATCAAAGGATATAATTGAAAAGATAAGAAGATAGGAAATAAAAACAGAAAAATAAAAATAAAATAAAATAAAATAAAAACGGAAAATAAAATAAAATAAAATAAAATAAAATAAAATAAAAACTGAAAAATAAAAACAGAAAACAGAAATTCAAAATTCAAGTCAAAGATAATCAATAATCACACAAATGAACTAGTTAAACCACGAGTCCCCGGCAACGGCGCCAAAAACTTGATGACAAATTTATGAACACCGAAAAACGGCGCCACAAACTTGTTTAACAATCGGCAAGTGTGACCGAATCGTATCAAGTAATAAAACAAGGTAAGACCAAGTATCGTTTTCCCAAAGGACTCACGGCCTAGTTTAGCTATATGATTTGTTGATTATTTAAGACTTAAGAACAAATTGATTGTAGGTTTAAATGAAAAAGACAGTAATTAAATATGTATGCATGAATTTGATCAATGGAGAAAAACAGAATACAAACACTTCAATGAATTACATGGATGAGTATGTTGTTGGGGTTATCAATTTCATCTTATCCACTCTCATATACTTTAGGAATTCATCATTCTTTTCATCAATGCTAATGTCACTCTCTAAATCACCTTGCAAGAAGGCCTATCCTTAATTACAAGTTCATACAATTCCTAGCATTCCTAGTAATTAATTCTTAAGTGCAGAAGCTTAAAGGCAACCAATATGCTATTGGGAGAATTTCCCCGGATCTAGATTTCCCCGTACGTTCCCATATCGACAAAATCAATAATCATGGCAATGAATGAGTTAAACAAAGCAAGCATTAAGAAAAGAGGAAAAACCCTAACTAAAGATGAAAGAAAGCATGTATCTTAATATAAGATGTTAAAACAAATTCCATATATGAGAGTTTCACAAGACTACATTGATTCCCCAACAACAATACAAGGTTTAGTTCACCATATTCATGGTGAAACTAGATGAACAATAATGAAAGAATGAAAGATAGAACCCTAGAAAGATGAGGAGGTAGCCTAAGCATCCAAGATCTTTCTTCAAAGGGTGGAAAAGAGAGTGTTTGTTTCGTCTCTGCCAAAGATACAAACCCTAGGACGTCCTAAAGCTTATATACTATTCTAAAAAATACAGAAAATTAGGCCCAAGCCCAAAATAGTGCTGCTCAGCGGTAAGTGCGTGAGTTGTTTTCTTCCCCTCAGCGGCCTTTTCACCCCTCAGCGGATCCACCATGATTTCCTGAGTGCCGCTCAGCGGTAAACTGCCACTGAGCGGTAACTTCGACTTCTCCTTTTGCACTTTTTGATGTCTTTTCTGATTCCATTTCTATCCTTCTTCACTTCTTTCACTAAATTCACCTTAAAACCTGCACAAAACACTGAAATCAAGCATAAACTTGTCCAGCTCTCTTATTTATGAAAATATAACCAAAAGCATGATTTCAAGCTAGTTTCTGAGTGTTAAAGGTTGCTTTTAGTATCAATTTTAAGCATGAAAATAACAGTTTTTCAACTGTTATCAAACACACACACACACATACACGTACACATAATCGCCCTCCCTTACAATGAACATAAGGAACGTACGCACGTAAACACACTCGCGCTCACGCAGTCACGAACGTGCTTACGCAAGCATACCTACGCATACACTAACACACACACACACACACGTCTGCCCTCGCATTCACGCACACACGCATGCACACATCCACGTCCTCCCCTACTCACATACACCCATAAACACAATCCCGCATGCAAGGTACACATGTACGCTCGCATGTATGAAAGCGGTCATGCACGCTCACACACACGCACCCATGCACGTGCGCACCTGTGCATGTTTGCTTTATTGCACAAAGTCATGAACCTTCACACGCATGCACATTCGTACCCACGCATGCACATTCATACACACGCATGCACATTCATACACACGCACGCACTGCCTCCATCACACGCATGCCTGCAAAACCCTTCACCCACGCACATTCACCCGCTTATGGAAGCAATCATGCATGTACGCATGCTCACACACACACACACAAACACACGCACGTGCACAAGCTCGCTCTCCCTTACGACGAACGTAAGGAACGTACGCACGTACACACATCGAACTTTAATTTGCACGCATGCAGTCACGAACGTGCGCACGTAGGCACGCCTACACATACACTAATACACACGCCTTCCCTCCCATTCAGGCACACACACATGCACACAGACACACATACACGTCCTCTCCTATGCACACAAACCCATAAACTAAATCCCGCATGCAAGGTATATATGTACGCATGCACGTATGCATGCGTCATGCATGGTCACACGCACATACTCACGCACACGCGCACACGTGCATGTTTGCTCCGTTGCACAAAGTCATGAACCTTCCCACGCATGCAAATTCCTACACAAACACATTCGGATGCATGTACGCATGTAAGCACGCAATGCCTCCCACACACACGCGCCGGCAAAACCCTTCACACATGCACGTTCGCCATCTTGGACGCACTCACGCATGTGCGTATGCTCGCACACACAAACACACACACACACACGCGTACACATAATCGCCCTCCCTTACGATGAACGTAAGGAACGTACGCACGTACACACACTCGCACGTTCATTCACGCACACGCAGTCAAGAATGTGCTTACACAGGCACACCTATGCATAAACTAACACACACACGCCTTCCCTCGCATTCACGCACACACCCATGCACACATCCACGTCCTCCCCTATTCACATACACCCATAAACACAATCCCGCATGCAAGGTACATATATACGCTCGCACGTATGAAAGTGGTCATGCACGCTCACACGTGCGCACCCCTGCATGTTTGCTTTATTGCACAAAGTCAAGAACCTTCGCACGCATGCACACTTGTACACACGCACATTCGTATGCATGTACACATGTACGCACGCACTGCCTCCCATGCACGCACGCTTGCGAAACCCCGCACCCATGCACGTTCGCCCGCTCATGCCCGCACTCACGCACGTGCACATGGACGCGCGCACACACACCCTCCCTTATGACGAACATAAGGAACGTACGCATGAACACACACGAACATGCTCATTCGCACACACGCACTCATGAATATCCGTACGCAGGCACGCCAACACATACACGCCTGTCCTCAAATTAAGGAACGCACACATGCATACAAACACAGATCCACGTCCTCCCCTACGCACACACACCCATAAACACAATCCCGCATGTAAGGTACAAATGTATGCACTGTGAACGCGGTCATGTAGGATCACACGCACGCACCTGTACAAACGTGCATGTTTGCTCTAAACCTTAAACCATAAACCCTAAACCCCAAAACCTAAACCCCAAACCCCAAACTCTAAACCTTAAACACTAAACCCTACACCCTAACCCATAAACCCTAAACCATAAACCTCAAACCCTAAAACCCAAACCCCAAACCCCAAACACCAAACGCCAAACCCAAACCCTAAACCCCAAACCCTAAACCATAAACCCTTTAAACCCTAAACCCTACACCATAAAACCTAAACCCTAAACCATAATCCCTAAACCATAATCCCTAAACCCTACACCATAAACCCTAAACACTTAACCATCAACCTCAAACCCTCAACCTGAAACCCTTAAATGTTAACCATAAATCGTGAACCTTAAACCATACACCGTGAACCCTCGACCCTGAACCCTAAAACCTAAACCTCAAACCCTAAGCCCTACACAATAAACCCTAACCCATAAACCCTAAACCTAAACCTTAAAGCCTAAACCCTAAACCCTAAATCCTACACCCTAAACCCTACACCTTAAACCCTACATCCTAAATCCCACACCCAAACCCTTAACCCTCAACCTTAAACCCTTAACCTACAACCATAAACCCTAAACCATGCCCTTAAACCAAACACCATTAAACCCAAACTGAAAACCCTAAACCCTAAAACCTACACCCTAAAGCCTACACACTATACCCTACACCTTAAACCCTAACCACTACATCATAAACCCTAAACCCTAAACCCTAAACTCTAAATCGTAAACCGTAAACCGTAAACCCACAACCCTCAACCCTAAACTCTAAACCGTAAACCGTAAACCGTAAACCCACAACCCTCAACCCTAAATCATAAACCATAAACCCTAAACCCTAAATCGTACACCCTAAAACCTAAACCCTAAATCGGAATCCCTAAACCTTAAACCCTACACCATAAATCCTAAACCCTAAAACCTATACCCTGCACCTTAAACCCTAAAGCATACACCCTAAACATTTAACCATCAACCTTAAACCCTTAAGCTTAAACCCTTAACCTTGAATCCTAAAACCTAAACCTTAAACCATACACCTTGAACCTTAAACCCTGAACCGTAAACCCTAAACCTTACACCCTAAACCCTAAGCCCTACACCATAAACCCTAAACCCTAAGCTCTACACCATAAACTGTAAACCCTAAACACTAAGTCCTAAACCCTAAACCATAAACACTAAGTCCTAAACCCTAAATCCTAAACCATAAACCCTAAGCCCTAAACTCTAAACCATAAACCCTAAATCCCACATCCTAAACCCTACACCCAAAACCCTACATCCTAAATCTTACACCCTAGACCTTAAACCCTTAACCCTCAACCTTAAACCTTTAACCTAGAAACATAAACCATAAACCCTAAACCATGCCCTTAAACCATACACCATTAAACCCTAAACCCTAAACCTTAAACCTTAAATCCTACACACTACACCCTACACCTTAAACCCTAACCACTACATCCTAAACCCTACACCCTAAACCCTTAACCTTAAAACCTACACCCTAAACCTACACACTAACACTAGTAAAAAAAAGCTTTTTTAACGCGCTATATACACCTCGGTTTTACTGAAACCGAAGCATATAAAAGCGCGGTGGCATTTTCGTAAATATTGAGTGGTTATATGCCTCGATTATATATGAACTGATGCTTATAGATGTTATTGCCTCGGGTAGAAGGCCAACCGAGGCATATAATATGAATTTTAAATGGTTTAGGCACTGGTTTGCTGTGTAACTGAAGCACTTAAAGGGTTTAGACACCGGTTTTAAATAATTGAGGTAATACCCTTAGGTTAAAATCAAAAACCCAAACCATTTCTCTCTCGCACTCTCGCGATTCTCATCTGCCTCCCTCCGCCTCCGATTTCTCTTCTCCACCAAACCCCAGCATCAGGGCGGGTCGCAGCAAGCACCGCCATTCAACCACGCCGTCGGCTGCCGCCGTTCCATGGTGCTCCACCTTATTTCTCTCATCTCCACGATTCTGCTTCCATCCGCACCAGTCATTCTCTCCTTACGTCTTCACTCTCGACAGAGGGATCTCCTCATCGCAAGCCTTTCATCGTCACAGTAAGCTTTCTCACTGTTCCCCTTCTTCTCGCTCGCTCAAATCTCCTTGCTTTCACTTTTCTCCAATCACCCTGAAATAGCGACGTCGCTCCGTGGCCACCACTCCGTCGCCACCACTCTGTCGCTGTTCTCGCGCAAGATTCAGCTTCACATTGCCTCGCGCTGCGTCGTCCCCTACTTCTCGTGCAACTGCTTCGCTGCCACGTCGTCACACTCCCTCCTCATTATCGCCAGCGTGCTGCCTCGACGCCATTGTCGTCGCGCTCCCTCGCAGCGCCTCCGCCTTCGTCGTCGCAACCTAAAACCTAAACAAAGGGAAGGTTCTGCAATGCAAGAGCAAGAGAAAGGAACATCAAGACGTTTTGGGAAAAAAGGAGAAGAAGACACAGATGGAGGTGAACCTTGAGCAATGGACGCGGAGAGTGAGATTTGAGATATTCGAAGGGTTTTCGAGTTAAGAGATCGCCGAAAAGACTTGGAGGACTTAAACTTTTCTGTTTTGTGATTGAGGATACCGTGCCCGTTCTTCTGTTGCGCCTTCACATCAACGTTTTCGTGCACTCAACTATCTCCAATTGCGTCACTAATAGCTGTGTCGCAGACCCAATTGCTGTATATTAAGCCCCGTTTGGTGTCGCTGCCTCATCAATCACGCTCCCTTTTCTTGCCAACGGGGTTACAAGCGGGAGTTCGAGTGGTCCTTGCGGTGTTGATTGTGGTGTTGATTATGAGGTCATTCTTGCGACTGATGTGTATCTTGCATTGTGATGCTTGTTTTAACTCCTCATTCTTACGGCTGATTACCAAGTGAGTTGTGGTGAATCTTAGCCCTTTTTGTTGTTTAATTCAAGAGGCTACTTAAGGAGTTTGAGTCTCTGCTCTTGTCTTTGGCTATTTCATTTCTTTGATTTTTAATTTTTGCTTTGGTGTGCTCATAATGTGATCTTCATGAGGTCTGCCATTTTTTTTATTGCTAATATTGTGTGCAAACGATCATCCATAGTATTTTGGGAATGAAGGCGAGATTATATATGTGGGTACAAGTGGGATAGACAAGGTTACAACAAGACAAGAAATGACTTTGGTTCATCAGGAACCGAGATATAATCCTACTATTTTATGCCTCGGTCCTTAACCGAGTCATAAAGTCAACCACTTTTTACCTCGCCTGAATATGCCTCGGTTCAGGAACCAGTGTCTATCAGCGAAAATTATTCGATGTCGTTTCTCCTAACTGCACTAGTGTAAACCCTTAACTCTCAACCTTAAACCTTTAACTGTGAACTATAAACCTTGAACCTAAACCCTAAAACTTACACCCCACATTCTAAACCATAAACCATTCATCCTACACCCAACACACTACACCCTAAACTCTAACCCATAAACCCTAAACCATAAAGGGTGTACAAAGGGTGTAGAAAAAGGTGTACAAAGCGTGTACAAAGGGTATACAAAGGGTGTAGAAAGGATGTACAAAGGGTGAAGAAAGGGTGTAGAAAGGGTGCATAAAGACTGTAAAAAGTGGGTAAAAGAGTTGTATAAAGGGTGTATGAAGGGCGTAAAACGGTGTAAAAAAGGTATAGAAAAGGTGTATAATGTGTGTAGAAAGGGTGTAGAAGTGGTGTAAAAGGATGTACAAAAGGTATACAAAGGGTGTACAAAAGGATGTACAAAGGCTTTACAAGGTGTGTTCAAAGGGTATACAAAAAAAGGTGTAGAAATTGTGTAGAATGAATGTAAAAAGGATGCATAAAAGGTGTACAAAGGGTTTCCAAAAGGGTGTAAAAAAGGTGTACAAAAGGTGTAAAAAATGTGTAGAAAGGGTGTAGAAATGTTGTAGAAAGGGTTTAGAAAGATTGTATAAAGGGCGTAGAAAGGGTGTAGAAATGATGTAAAAATTGTGTATAAAGGGTGTAAAAAGGGTGTAGACAATGGGTAGAAAGGGTGTGTAAATGATATAGAAATGATTTAGAAAGAGTGTAGAAAGGTTGTACAAAGGGTGTAGAAAATTGTAGAAAAGATGTAGAAAAGTATAGAAAGGATGTAGAAAGGGTGTAGAAAAATGTAGGAAAGTTGTACACTATTTCTACACCCTTTCTACATCTTTCTACACATTTTCTATACTTTTTCTACAACTTTCTTCACCCTTTCTACACCCTTTCTATAACCTTTCTACAGTCTTTCTACACCCTTTCTACACTCTTTCTGCACTCTTTCTACAACCTTTCTAAACCCTTTCTACACTCTTTCTAAACCATTTATACACCATTTCTACACCCTTTCTACATCCTTTCTACATTCTTTCTACACACTTTCTACACCCTTTGTAAATCCTTTATACACCCTTTGAACACCATTCTACACTTTTCTACACCCTTTGTAAACCCCTTATGCACATTTTCTACATCTTTCTACAAAAGATGTGGATACACTATTTCTACACCCTTTCTAAGTCTAGGTTAGGGGTTCAGGTGGTCAGGAGGATTGGAGGGTCTAGGGGGTCCGACGTCTAGGGTTAGCGGTCTGGGGTCGGATGATCTGAGGGGCGAATGTAAATTAGTTGACTCAAACCAGGTTCTCGAAGTTCAGGCTTGGTAGTGTAAAAAAATAAGTGTCCATGAGCATATTTACTTAGCAAGACATTCAGCAATCCGTAAATCATTCTTGATGATTGATTTTAACTCAGATCGAAGATGTCTCAATTTAGCATTCACGGGAGAGGAAGAACTTATAAATACCCTGCCAACTTTGCCAAGAATGAAAGCAGTAGACCACTTAAGGTGGCACTGTGTTAGGATATGGGGTGGCAGGGTATAATAGGTAATGGGTTTACAGTGTTGATTCTTGTTTGTGTGTGTGATTGGGTTGTCTTAGTTAGGTTTCTAACTCAGAAACCTAACACACTGTTTCAGAAATTGTTGAGAAGTGACATTCGAAGAGCAAGGAGTCATGTTGCTCCCATGCCGAATATACTGGATTAACAGTATCAAAGTCATGATCATGCTCGGAGAAAGACTGTGGAATGGAGGGAATGACAATAAATTTAAGGAGCTCTTAGCCTGTGATCACCCTCTACTTGCTGCTTCCATGAAACAATCTTTAGGATCTCATTTGTGTGAGAAAAAAAGGAAGTAGATATAGAATAATCCAGAGTCAGGGAAAACATGTTTCAAGATCAAAGAGAAGTTCTTGAAACCATTGTTATATGCACAGATATCAGGATCATATCTTTAGAATTACTGATATCAGGGTCATATCAAGATCATGTGTATATTATTAGTGGGGTTTCTAGGATTATATTTTTAATATTAAAAAGTATCAAGTCTCCTCTATTTATTGTATTCGTTTCTTTTTCTCTAAAAAAATGACCTATGCTATCACGTATCAACATGTTTTTTAGCTCAATTTCTCGTTTTGTTATCCTTTGACATAGTACCTATAGCCTCTTAAAAATTGTGTTGGCTCCTCGAACCCATGTTTTGCAGAGATTTTTTTTTTGTGAAAACATTTGTTTCTTCAAAGGTTCGCTAATTATTCCAGCTACTTTTCCAATGACATTTTTACTCAGCAACCACAAGGTTGGGATCATGTCTGTATAAAGCACAACCCTCACACTCACCCTCAAGTGTGTGCTCTCTAAAAACAAATATGACTTCCTTGCCGGTGCATGGGCGACACTTGAGGACTAACCACCCCTACCTAAATGTTCCTCCTCCAAGCGATCATAACTGTGTAGCTTTGGCTCCATCAGATTCTGAAAAATGGCTTCCAGCGAAAGCTCTTCATCTAGAACAAATTCCTACATCTTTTCTAGCCATATCACTAGTATTGAGAAGATGGACAAGTCTAACTATTTCTCTTAGACTTCCAAAATCGGGTCATGGTTCAATGGGTGGAGTCACAAATCCGATTTCAATACATCCCAACAAATGAACAAAAACAATGGACAAAGACTGATACTCCATTGTGCAGTGTTCTCAAGTCTACTATCCACATGTTACTCACCTATTTTTCGTCCTCATGAGATGTGTACATCAGTTTGGAGAGAGGCATGTACTCTCTATACTAATGACACCAAACCTTTGCACAAAATTTGTCAAGACCTATTGATAGTAGTAACTCCATGCTGATTTGATGGCCTTACGTATGCTTAGTTTGGTTGGATTCATGTTGCCTTACATGATTTTCATTAGTTCCTACCACCTACAAATGTAAAGGAGTTGAGAACCGCATACACTTGTTATGACCTTAGCCTCGTATGGCTTACCTCAAGAGTATATGTTAGGTTTCTAGGTAAGAAACCAAGCCAGACAACCACTCACACACTCACTACTCACACAGATAAAAAAAGAATGGGTTTCTTGTATTCAACACCGGTAAGATACAATGTACAAGCAATCAATGGGAGCCTAACCTCCCCGTCATAACCAATGGTTTCTATCAAAGCAAATATTGTCAAAAGTCGCCTAACAAAAGAATAGAACTCTATTTATACAAGTCACTTCCCGCCCATCCAACTGCTAAAGCAGTTAGGATATTAACTCTTCTTTCTATTCTACACCCCTTATATCCTATTACCTTATATCCTATCATTACACCCCTACTCGTGATTGGATTTTGTGATCACCAAGGTACCATGAATTCCTTCTCTTCTAGACAATACTCCTAAAAATAAACAGGGAGAACATATCTCTTCAACTAGGGACTCTTCTGCATTTGCCTCACAGAGGACTAATTATGGGTGCTTTCAAACAAGTAATTCTAAAAATCATTTAAAATGAGAGCATTTTCACAACACTAGCCATACCATTGATAAGTGTTGGACATTGCACAAGAAACCTCCTTGTTCGACCAATATTATTGATGCATCTATTAATGAGCCATTGTTGCCTGTGCATTGCCAGCTGATCAACCTTGTATGTCTCCTACAACATATGAGAACTTTCTCCAATGGTGTGAGAATCACCAAATTGCTAATAACACTGTTTTGGTAGCACACTTATAAATCATCCACTTGTCTCTCTATTGGATTAGCAAAAATAACAAACATGAAAATGAAAGAACAAGAATGTCTCAAGTAGATGGTCTTCCATTCCTTTCTATCAAACGAAGTCATTGTCTCACTAAACTCTTCAACAGAGCATTTTCTAAACATGATTTAGAGCCAATCATCACAATTCTTCACCTTGACTTTAGATCATGGAAGAGATTTGTTCATCATCTCCTTGTTCCTCAATGAAAAACTAATCTACTCCAAATACCGTTTGAACTTCAAGACTATCTTTTTGATTCTAACCTTCCCAGACTCAACAATGTCTCGCACAAAGTGTAGTCTAACGTTTATGTATTAGGTCCTCTTGTGGTAGATTTGATGATCAATTAGATGAATAGCACTTTGACTATCATAGTGAATAGTCATACAATACTGCACAATACCTAGTTCTCCATCATCCCCTTCAATCACAATGCCTCCTTTACCCCCTTGGTAAGCAAAACATACTCTGCCTGGGAGTAAACAAGGCCACAACAGATTGCAAGTTGGTCTCCCAACTAATTGTAGTTCCAAATAATGTAGACACATACCCAGAAATAGATTTTATTGTACCAACATAACCTACTTAGTTAGCATCAATAAACCCCTCTATAGTAGTTATGCTATGAGTAGAATGCCTATACACTAGACCAAACAATGTTGTTCCATTTAGATATCTCAGCATTCACTTCAAAGCCTCCCAATGAGCTTGTCATGGTTGTCATGAACCTGCTAACTACACTAATAACATGTGCCTAATTCGGTCTGCTATAGACCATCTCATACACAATACTTTGCATATGGAATAATCTTCATCTCCCTCTTTAAAAGAGCTTGGGTAATTGAGAGCTTTGCATAATGTCCTAAAGATATTCTCATAGGTTTAGATTCATGCATCCTAAACCTCTCAACCATCTTCTACAAGATATACACAATATCCCAACTGTATGATCCCTCTATATGTCCATCCCGTGCCTCGCAAGACCTAGATCCTTCTTTCAAACTTCAAGCTCAATTTTTCTTTGAGCTCTTTCAATTCATTTTTATTACAGTTGGCTATTAGAATATCGTCTACATGTAAGAGAAAGAACAACACAAACCTTTCTTCTATTTTGAGGATGTAGACATAACTATCACAATTGCTCCTTTGGAACCCTCTCTGCCTTGAAAAATCACCACATATCTTGTACCACTTCCTCAGACTCTGTTGCAATCCATACAATGACTTCTTCAAGAGACACATTTTTCCCTTCTCTTCAACAAACCTTTCAGGTTGTTGCATGTAAACAATTTCCTCCAAGATACCATGTAGAAAAGTTGTCTTAACGTTTAAATGTTCCAATACCATATTATACTAGTTAACATACCATATTATAGAGTTAAAGTTTTCTGTATATAGAGGTTGATGTACTGTTTCAAATTAATCAATTGAATAAAAAATCTTCTTTCTTTCAAATTAACCTTTCTAGTATACTTTTATTAACACATAGAGCTTCACAAGATACATTGTACAATATATACACTCAATGGTCTCTATATAAAAACCAAGAGCCAAAATAAAAAAGAAAAAACATTAAAAGGAAAACCATTAAGACAATTACAGAAAGAGGCACTAGACGTTCTAACTAGTTAACACTATTAGATTATCTCTAGTGAATGATCTTCTATTCCCTTCTATCAAACAATGTAATCACCCAAATGAGCTCTTCAACAAAGCATTTGTTGAACATGATTTAGAGCCAATCACACTTAATCTCCTTCCTTGGGCTTTAAGTCATTGACTCTGGACCAATCGATTATATATCTTGTAATCATTATCTTTTCTCTTCCCTTAGTACTTTTCACAATTTGTTCATTTATTTTCTATTACCATTGTCAATGGTTCACAAACACAAGCTTACGACATTGGCATTACCCATCCCCTTTCATCTCTTACAGTTGACTGTGTTCTCTATGTACCTAACTGCCCATTTAATTTACTATTTGTCACTTGCTTGACTGAATCCTGTGACATTATCTTAAATTTCACAAAAATACTTGTTATGAAGTAAATTTTAAGCCTAACTCATCCCACAAAACCGACTTGTAAGGTGAGGTTTGCACCCACTTATATACTCTAAATTAGTCTTATGTCTAGTCAATGTGGAACTTCCAACAATACTATTACTTTGCATGATTAAATATCAGGATAGACAATTGGCATCATGTAAGTTGCATGTCCTGTATTATCTTTCTCCTTCAACACATGTTTGTACATCTACTATTTATCTAATGGTCAATCATGCACAATTAAAACATCCCAGGTTGACCAAATTGTAGAAGACAGTGTGAAGTTTAAAAGAACTATCTAATTTGAATTGTTAGTTGTGACAATTAGGTAAAAAGATTTTGCAATCTTTTTCTGATAACAATAATTAACAAGTTTTGTATCATTTCTCTTTAGTTCACAATATTTGGGTTCTTTCTTGTATTGTTACTCCTACTGGTTTCTTCTTCACAGTCATGTTCCTCATCACTTTCTAGGATATTACTCTGACAAAATGTTATTTTATTAATCAAATCTCATCATACTTCCTTAATTATTAGGTACCTGACCTTTTTTCAACTTGATATCAAGAATGCATTTTCCCATAGGAATCTTAATGAACTCTACATGAAGCATCCTCTTAGATTTATTGATCAAAGGAGTCAACTAAAAAATGTTTTAGATAAAGACTACTTGATTTTTAATTTTAGCTTAAATGAGAACAGATCACAAAACTTTCATCTGGCACACTCGTCATGTGCATCCATTTTCATTCTTATCACTTTATAGTTGTGAGAAATAGAGAAGATTGGGAGAAAATATCTCTTGTATCTTTTGTATACACATAGGGTAGTTTATTTATAATGTAAGATATGGGCCAATGCCCTTAATACAGAATGGGCTGAGCCCAATTAACAGAAACACACGTCTTAACATCTAACAATAGTCATAATTATAAGTCATAAAATATATACAATCAACATAATCATTCCAGCTCCACAGAAATAGGTTACCTCTCAAACTACTACTTTCAAGCACAATACAAATCAATTTTATGATTATTTGAAAAGAAACAGATTGTAGAATAAAAACTCAATTACATGAGACCTACACGATTTGTTTATTTAACCATCCTCCCATTGTCTCATGAAGATGAAGAGGAAGATCCCAATGGTACAACGTTACATAAGGTTGTATGCCTGTTGGAAAATAGAAACTTAATATAATTTTTTTAAAAGATAAAAGGATAAGGTAAATTAGCTGCATGCAGAAATATACCTCTTTCAAGAAGAGCATTTATAATGTTGTTATAAAAAGTTATCCCTTCGTCATTGATTTTGGTTCCTAAGCCATCTACACCAAAACAACCATTACAATACAACAAAATGATAAATCCAAAGAATCGTTAGCTTCTATATACACTAATAAGACAACACAAATACCATTTTCAGAATGAGAAGTATCTCATCGTGTATGGACTCATTTAGTGAAATCAGTTCGTTTTCAAACTTTTTAACTTCTCTGTATCACCTAATTTACTCCTAAAACCATCAAATGCCCTTGCATAATCTACATTTGTAAACATTTCCATTGATAATACCCTTTCTTCTAAATACCAATCATCTTCCCATACTTGCTGTTAAAATGTAAGAAAGAAAGAGTAACGAGAAGTGTGTTTCTATAGTTATATAACTTTTCTTCTAAATACCAATCCTTCTAAAATGTATTTCTATAATTGTATAACTTTCCTTCAAATACTGAAGAATTTGATTCACTATATACGAGTGTCTTTCTCAAGGATCATGCATAAATTAACTGAACACAATCACAGCATAAGAAAACTATAGTCTACTGTGAGATAAATAGATGAGTTTTCCCACAAGTTCTTTGGTCTTGGAGATGAAGAAACTCATTCATGAGTGGCTAAGCGAAGCACCATCAAACATGCAGAAAAGTGTATTTTGAACCAATCATGGAGACTCTGGATTTCTTGTCATGCCATATGGGATCACCAAGTCAGATGAGTGAAGCCTTGTACCAGCACTTTCATAAGTTCATTTATGCTTTTGATGACATCTAATACAGAAAAACACGGACTGAACATATGCATCATGTGAAGTTAGGATCTTTAATTGATATCGTAGCTTTAAAAAGGCAAATTCGAACTATAATCATAAACAAATATTTCCTTCTCCTCATAAAATGTTCTGTATTAGTTTAGGATGGCTTCAAACAAGAGGAAAAGTTTTCCACTATAGATCGCAAGGAGGCTTTAGTTCCTTGACCTGTGATTCAATCTTATGAAATGACACACATAACATGCTTTCCCAACTAGTCCCCTCCCTTTCAATCTATAAATAATCCTTTGGTCAACATTTGTGAAAAATGAACATATATTTGGAGCAAAAAGATTAATATATTAGCTACTGACTAAGTAATGTTTACACAGATAAACTTTCAGGATTCATGATGTCGGGACATCAAAAATGATTTATGAAACTACTAACCATATAGAAAGCACGTTTAAAATTCATAGGTAGTATAACTTACCAGAAAAAATACGAGACCACGAAATGGAAAATCTGTAAGCATCAAATCCCAACTTGGCTATTAGATCAATATCTTCCTGTTACGATTATTACATTCAGAATGTTAAGATTTGAAAATTTGTGCATAAGGCAAACCAGCAGTAATACTTCACAGAAATAATTACAATACCCTAATAAAATTTCATATATCCCTCCATATTCAAGCAAAAATAGAGTCAATGACTTTCCAGCTAAAAGTATTTGGCTTCGAAGAGAAAACAGGTGCGAAATTATCAACGAAGTGGTAAAAAGAAAAAAAGATGCATGCATGCGAAAAAGTCAGTCTCCAAGGAAGAAACATTTCTTGAGCAATGTAGTTTAACCCAAAATAAATTGACAACAACAATATATAAAAAAAAAGGCTTAATACCCCTCATGGTTCCTATTTTCGTTAGGTGTGTTCGATTTGGTCCCAGTTTTTTTTTTCTGTTTAATGTTGTCTTAAAAAATGTAATTTTTGTTCAATTTAGTCTTATTTGCAAACGGCGTTTAAATCGTTAACGGCATACAGTCCAGGTGTGCACAGGACTAATGAGATGACATTTAACTTCTACCACATCAGCATCTTCTTCAACCTTCAACCTAAAATTAGGGTTCTGCATTTAGGGGAAACCTTCCTGCGGCTGCGCCGCGAGAAGAAGGAAAACGCTGCTCACGGTTTTGCTTCAATGGAGGATGATTTTGCGAATTGTGCGGCTCATGGTAGCATGAAGAAGAAGAACCTAGTTGTGTAAGAAAGCACTCATGGTGATCGGTGGAGGCAAGCAGCGGCGCGATTTTAGGTTTCTTTGATTTGGGATTTTCGTTGTGGTTCTCTACAGGTTGGAGAAGATGATGGCCTTGGAGCTTTGCGCGACGGCGACAAGGATTGTCGCGTTGACGATGAAGCTCTCGATTTGGATGATTCATGGCTAATGCGCGAGAATGAAGATTCGAATGGAGTTCGAGATTAGGGTGGCTTGCTTCATTATTGATGGTGAAGACTTAGCGGTTTGGGTGCTGCGATTTAGCTTTCTCTGTTTCTGGCGGTTTGGGTGGGCGGCTTGAGAAAATCCTGTGATGGCGGAGGCGCGAAGGTGATCTGGGTAGCGCGGCGGCCTGAGGAGAGTTTCGTGATTTGGGGGAGATCGCGACTTTGATGGTGGTGGCCATGGAGGTTGCACGCGATGGCTGCCATGGTTCTCTACAGGAGCGGCTTCACGGCGGCATGGTGACTTTGGACGATCTCTGCGGCGGCGGTGGCGTTAGGGTTCGGTGGCAGCGCTAGGGTTTCAGTTTTTGTTTGGGCTGAAGGTTGAAGAAGATGCTGACGTGGCAAAAGTTAAATGTCACGCTGTTTGCAAAAAGGACTAAATTAAACAAAAGTTACATTCTTTAGGACAACATTGAACAGAAAAAAAAACTGGGACCAAATCGAACACACCTAAAGAAAATAGAGACCATCAGGTATTAAGCCAAAAAGAAATAAATGAATATCAAACATTAAAAAAAAAAAAACTGTTACTGACCATGTACCGATGATAATGATCAACTGCAACATCACCATTGCTTTTGTCAATAATTTTTCCTAATAAAACAATAAAGACAAACAAGTAAAAAAGCATGAAGGGGTGCCATTAACAAAATGATATTGAAGAGTTTCACAATCTATTAATATCAAGGAAAAAGTTCTCATACCGTCAGTGTGTGAGAAGGCATCCCATATGCTAGGACCTCTACCACCCTCCTTGTAACCACCTTTTATCTATAAATTACCAAGTAGTTTAATGTCTAATTGAACAACTTTTCCATCAGTTATAAATATGAAATTACTTATTTTGATATATTCCATTCTCCAAGTAATTGGCCAAAAGACATTGATCCAAGATCTCCCTATCATAGAATAGTTTATATCTTAATTACCTTGTCTTTCATGATAAGTACACATTACAAGTTATTTTGAACAAATGGTCACCTAGTTTGGCTCTATAGCTATCATAGAAAGTCCTCTTGATCAAAGCCAAATTTAGGATATGCTTAACAGAAATTAGAGGAAGCCGATGTTTAAAGAAAAAGGAGTAAAAAAGATCGAACAAACTAAGCACTGCAGTGTAACCTCAACCGAAGAAGGAAGAACTACAAAGTTTAACAAGACCAAGAATTTCTAAGTTCAAATGACAAGATGAATTAGATGAGGTGCAGTAAATGTTTGCAAATCCAAATTAAGTAATGCTATGTAAAAATTTTGTTAAAACACGTCAAAGTTTTTTTTTTATCATCAAACACATCAAAGTTGAACATTGACAGTATAAAAATTCAAGTATTCTCCCAAAAAAATTATGTCCAAGCACTGAAACCTTAGAACTAGATCTATAGAAAAGAAAAACAATAAAATAGAGTATAACCAAACTAAATAAACTACAACATAAACTTCTTACAGTACCCCAAACGCCAACATTAATACAGAGAAAGCCAAATCAGAGATCATCTTGAAGGGACTTTTTTAAATAATAAAAACAATAAAAGGTTGTTGGGTTCGCAAGAATTATAAGAAAGATTTAATCATTCATCCCTATTTTTGCGTGAATCTCAATTTAGTCCTTGTAACATCCCAAAATACAGTAATCACCATATAATAGAATTAATTACATTAAACAGTAAAGAAATGCAGTCTTTACACTAAGATCAGAGTTCAACAACCAACCGGCTTTAATTACAGAATTCCATACATTAATTCAGAAATAAAAAAAGAGTTTAGGACGAACGGTTTTACAAAAACAAATAACCGAGCGTCAAAACTAAAATAACTATCGTCTCAAAATAAACGAACGCTCTAGGGCTCGGCTTTAACTTCCACCTCTACCAGGTTTTCTTCTTCCATCACTTCTTCCAACAGAGTATCTCCTTCTGCTCACATCCACAACGGATGATCATTGCATTGACAGGACGGACGTACAGATACAGGACAACACAAAGAAGGAACACAGGGTAAGCTTATGTAATTTAATCCATGCATCAAACATACAAATTTAACAAAACAATTATACAGTAATATCTCAACACATATAACCATCCAAAAACTCTCATTATACAGACTGTCCGGACTGTATGAATCTGTGTATCTACAGGCGTTCGTGCACCCGGGTGATGTAGTAACTGGGATACCCTCAACAGTTGCCACCCGAGGTTAGCCCTATCAGTCCAAAGTACCCCTAAGGACTAGGACCTCCTGCCGTTCCCACACATGACCTACCCTCCTCTACGTGAGGACGAGCACTCATGGAACATCAGGATGAACTGCCATCAGTAGCTTTACCACGTTCATACTATACAACTTCCCATATTCAACACATAGAGTCGTTCCTCCCTGGAACGCTCGTTCAATATCCACCATTAATTATTCATCTCATATACTGTTCATTACGTATAATATTTCACTTTATTTTCATTTTAATCTTCCAATCCCAATTCACAAAATGACGAACGTTCAGCCCTACTTATAATGAGGACGAACGTGAGGAAAAGAAAGAGAAACCTTAGTCCAAGAGCAGAATAAATTCGACTGCAAATACACATCATTTTTGACAAACGTCATTTACCAATTGACTCAGTTGAATGAACCGACTCTCGGAGGATTTGATCAATACTCAAGAAATAATTTAAGTACAAAGACTCTAAACCGGATCCAATGGATAAAGCCCCCCTCAAGAAAATTTCAGAAACATAACGAGAATAATTCTATTTTAGAGACCGACTGCCAGTCTATGACCGAACGCGGTAAGACGATTTTACTGAAATTGAACGTACGCTATTTCAACACGTATAATATTTAAAGACGAATCCGAGCGTTCGGTGTAAGACCGAACACTACTTATGACGTACGCTTGGTGTAAGACCGAGCGTTACAATTCTTAAAGTACAAGGTATATATATATTACTTTATTTCGAAGATTAAGGTAAGACTATTCTGAGCCGAACGCTCCAAGATAGTATTCTCACATGAGGACGCTCGTCCTCGATCAGAATTCCTTCCAATTGAAAGAACTCCATTTTAACCAGTGTACTAGAAAAACGAACGGTAGAGGACCGTTCGATGACGAACGTACATAATCATAATAAGAATTTCATATCCAAATTTTCCACTATTTCCAACTTAAGTTTTTCAACCTACCAGTTCATACTTTATACTTTCCATCAAATATAATTTCTCAAACTTTATAGCATCTACATTAATAATTCATACTTCGAATCAATAACTCATTTTCATATTCATACACTTCATACATATCAACCATCATGCATCATACTCATACTGGATATATATATTCACTCATTCATCAACATGCATTCATTTTCAGCAAGCATACAACAGCATACGAATTAAATTAATAAGCTTCCCTTACCTCTAATGTGAACGGACGTCCTACAGTTTGCAACTTGCCTTTTCAACTACAATCCTTTCTACCCGCAACGCTCACTACCCTTCGAACCAACATCACGACAGATGAAAAGGATTCAGAATTCAGCTTAAGGACTCATGCACCCAGAGTTGGGTGTGAATGGTCACAAGAACGAACAGTTGAAGGAAAATTAACTTACCGGTTTC
>JAHCHA010010643.1:0-10266 GCA_027742795.1 Vigna hirtella
AGAAGTGGAAGATGTGGACGAAGTGGACGGAGTGGACGGAGTGAACGTAGTGGACGAAGTGGACGCAGTGGACGAAGTGGACGCAGTGGACGAAGTGGACGAAGTGGACGAAGTTGAGGAAGTGGATGAGCTGGACGAAGTGGACGGAGTCGACGGAGTCGACGGAGTCGACGGAGTGGACGAAGTGGACTTAGTGAACGAAGTGGACGAAGTAGACAAAGTGGACGAAGTTGAAGAAGAAGAAGAAGAAGAAGAAGTGGAAGAAGAATAAGAAGAAGAAGTGGAAGAAGTGGAAGATGTGGACGAAGTGGACGAAGTTGACGAAGTGGACGAAGTGGACTAAGTGAACAAAGTGGACGAAGTTGACGAAGTCGACGAAGTGGAAAAATTGGACGACGTGGACGAAGTAGACGAAGTGGACGAAGTTCACGAAGTGGACGAAATGGGCAAAGTGGACGAAATGGGCGAAGTGGACGAAGTGGTCGAAGTGGACGAAGTGGAGGAACTTGACGAAGTGGACGAAGTTGACGAAGTGGACGAAATGGAGGAACTGTACGAAGTGGACCGAGTTGACGAAGTAGACGAAGTGGACGAAGTGGACGAAGTGGACGAAGTGGACGAAGTGGACGCAGTGGACGCAATGGACGAAGTAGACCAAGTGGACGAAGTTGAAGAAGTGGACGAAGTTGACGATGTGGAGGAAATGGGCAAAGTGGACAGAGTGGTCGAAGTGGACGAAGTAGAGGAAGTCGACGAAGTTGACGAAGTTGAGGAAGTGGACGAAGTGGAGGAAGAGGACGAAATGGACGAAGTGGACGAAGTAGACGAAGTGGACGAACTTGACGAAGTGGACGAAGTGGACGAAGTGGACGAAGTAGAAGAAGAAGAACAAGAACTGTTGTTTAATTATTGTCTTTTGCATTAAAAACCTACAATCAATCGCTCACAAGTCTTAAATAATCAACAAATCAGATAACTAACTACGCTGTGAGTCCTTTGGGAAAACGATACTTGGTCTTACTTGGTTTTATTACTTGATACGATTCGGTCACACTTGCCGAGGGTTAAACAAGTTTGTGGCGCCGTTTTTCGGTGTTCATAAATTTGTCATCAACGTGGACGAAGTAGACGAAGTCAACGAAATGGACGAAGTTGACGAACTTCAAAAAGTGGACGAAATGGGCGAAGTGGACGAAGTGGTCGAAGTGGACGAAATGGAGGAACTGGACGAAGTGGACGAAGTTGACGAAGTTGAGGAAGTGGAGGAAGTGGACGAAGTTGACGAAGGGGATGAAATGGACAAAGTGGACGACATGGACGAAGTAGACGAAGTCGACGAAATGGACGAAGTTGACGAATTTCAGGAAGTGGAGGAAATGGGCAAAGTGGACAGAGTGGACGAAGTGGTCGAAGTGGACGAAGTGGACGAAGTTGGCGAACTTGAGGAAGTGGAGGAAGTGGACGAAGTGGACGAAATGGACAAAGTGGACGAAGTGGACGAATTGGATGAAGTTGACGAAGTGGATGAAGATGACGAAGTGGACGAATTGGACGGAGTGGACGGAGTGGATAAAGTGGACGAAGTGTACTAAGTCAAGGAAGTGGACGAAGCTGATGAAGTGGACGAAGTTGACGAAGTTGACGATGTGAACGAGGTGGACGAAGTGGAAGAAGAAGAAGAAGAAGAAGAAGCGGAAGAAGAACAAGAAGAAGAAGTGGAAGAAGTGGAAGATGTAGACGAAGTGGAGGAAGTGGACGAATTGGACGTAGTGGACGAAGTGGACGAAGTGGACGGAGTGGACGGAGTGGACGGAGTTCAAGAAGTGGACGAAATGGGCGAAGTGGTCGAAGTGGAGGAAGTGGAGGAACTTGACGAAGTGGACGAAGTTGACGAAGTGGACGAAATGGACGAACTGGACGAACTGGACGAAGTTGACGAAGTGGACGAAGTTGACGAAGTGGACGGAGTGGACGAAGTGGACGCATTGGACGCAGTTGACGAAGTGGACGAAGTGGACGAAGTGGACGAAGTGGACGAAGTGGACGAAGTGCACGAAGTGGACGCAGTGGACGCAGTGGACGAAGTGGACGAAGTTGACGAAGTGGACGAAGTGGACGAAGTGGACGAAGTTGACGAAGTGGAGGAAATGGGCAAAGTCGACGGAGTGGTCGAAGTGGACGAAGTGGACGAAGTTGACGAAGTTGAGGAAGTGGACGAAGTCGACGAAGTGGACGAAATGCACGAAGTGGACGAAGTAGAGGAAGTGGACGAACTTGACGAAGTGGACGAAGTGGATGAAGTGGACGAACTGGTCGAAGTGGACGGAGTGGATAAAGTGGACGAAGTCCACTAAGTCAAGGAAATGGACGAAGCTGATGAAGTGGACGAAGTTGACGAAGTTGACGATGTGAACGAAGTGGAAGAAGAAGAAGAAGAAGAAGAAGAAGAAGTGGAAGAAGAACAAGAAGAAGAAGTGGAAGAAGTGGAAGATGTGGACGAAGTGGAGGAAGTGGACGAATTGGACGTAGTGGACGAAGTGGACGGAGTGGACGGAGTGGACGAAGTTCACGAAGTGGACGAAATGGGCGAAGTGGACGAAGTGGTCGAAGTGGACAAAGTGGAGGAACTTGACGAAGTGGACGAAGTTGACGAAGTGGACGAAATGGACGAACTGGACGAAGTGGACCGTGTTGACGAAGTAGACGAAGTGGAAGAAGTGGACGAAGTGGACGAAGTGGACGAAGTGGACGAAGTGGACGAAGTGGACGAAGTGGACGCAGTGGACGCAGTGGACGCAGTGGACGCAGTGGACGAAGTGGACGAGGTGGACGAAGTTGACGAAGTGGACGAAGTTGACGAAGTGGAGGAAATGGGCAAAGTGGACGGAGTGGTCGAAGTGGAGGAAGTGGATGAAGTTCACGAAGTTGAGGAAATGGACGAAGTGAACGAATTGGACGAAGTAGACGAAATGGACGAAGTGGACGAAGTAGACGAAGTGGACGAACTTGACGAAGTGGACGAAGTGGACGAAGTGGACGAAGTGGACGAAGTCGAAGAAGAAGAACAAGAACAAGAAGAAGTGGAAGAACAAGAAGAAACTGAAGAGGAATAAGAAGAAGAAGAAGAAGAACTGGAAGAAGAACAAGAAGAAGAAGTGGAAGAAGAACAAGAAGAAGAAGTGGAAGAAGTGGAAAATGTGGAGGAAGTGGACGAAGTGGAGGAAGTGGAGGAAGTGGAGGAAGTGGACAAAGTTGACGAAGTGGACGAAGTGGACGAAATAGACGAAGTGGACGAATGGGAAGAAGAAGAAGAAGAAGAAATGGAAGAAGTGGAAAATGCGGACGAAGTGGAAGAAGAAGAAGAAGAAGAAGAAGAAGAAGAAGAAGAAGAAGAAGAAGTGGAACAAGAACAAGAAGAAGAAGTGGAAGAAGTTGACGATGCGGATGGAGTGGACAAAGTGGACGAAGTGGACTAAGTGAAAGAAGTGGACGAAGTTGACGAAGGGGACGAAGTGGACAAAGTGGACGACATCGACGAAGTAGACGAAGTGGACGAAATGGACGAAGTTGACGAAGTTCAGGAAGTGGAGGAAATGGGCAAAGTGGACAGAGTGGACGAAGTGGTCGAAGTGGACGAAGTGGACGAAGTTGACGAACTTGAGGAAGTGGAGGAAGTGGACGAAGTGGACGAAATGGACGAAGTGGACGAATTGGACGAAGTTGACGAAGTGGTTGAAGTTGACGAAGTGGACGAAGTGGACGAAGTGGACGAAGTGGACGAAGTGGACGAAGTGGACGAAGTGGACGCAGTGGACGAAGTTGACGAAGTGGACGAAGTTGACGAAGTGGAGGAAATGGGCAAAGTGGACGGAGTGGTCGAAGTGGAGGAAGTGGAGGAAGTGGACGAAGTTGAGGAAGTGGACGAAGTGGACGAAGTGGATGAAATGGACGAAGTGGACGAAGTGGACGAAGTAGACGAGGTGGACGAACTTGACGAAGTGGACGAAGTCGAAGAAGAAGAACAAGAACAAGAAGAAGTGGAAGAACAAGAAGAAACTGAAGAGGAATAAGAAGAAGAAGAAGAACTGGAAGAAGAACAAGAAGAAGAAGTGGAAGACGAACAAGAAGAAGAAGTGGAAGAAGTGGAAGATGTGGAGGAAGTGGACGAAGTGGACGAAGTGGACGAAGCGGACGACGTGGACGAAGTAACGAAGTAGACGAAGTGCATGAAGTGGAAGAAGAAGAAGAAGAAGAACAAGAAGAAGAAGTGGAAGAAGTGGAAGAAGTGCAAGATGTGGACGAAGTGGACGGAGTGGACGAAATGGACGAATTGGACGAAGTGGACGAAGTGGACGAAGTGGACGAAGTGGACGAAGGGGACTAAGTGGACGGAGTGGACGACATGGACGAAGTAGACGAAGTGGACGAAATGGACGAAGTTGACAAAGTTCACGAAGTGGATGAAATGGGCAAACTGGACGGAGTGGAGGAAGTGGTTGAAGTGGACGAAGTGGACGAAGTTGACGAAGTTGAGGAAGTGGATGAAGTGGACGAAGTGGAGGAAGTGGACGAAGTTGAGGAAGTGGACGAAGTGGATGAAGTGGATGAAGTGGACGAAGTGGTCGAAGTGGAGGACGTGGACGAAGTAACGAAGTAGACGAAGTGCATGAAGTGGAAGAAGAAGAACAACAACAACAAGAAGAATAAGTGGAAGAAGTGCAAGATGTGGACGAAGTGGACGAATTGGACGAAGAGGATGAAGTACACGAAGTGGACGAACTGGACGAAGTGGACGAAGTGGACGAAGTGGACAAAGTCGACGGAGTGGACAGAGTGGACGACATGGACGAAGTAGATGAAGTGGACGAAGTGGACGAATTGGACGAGGTGGACGAACTTGACGAAGTGGACGAAGTGGATGAAGTGGACGAAGCGGACGATGTGGACGAATTGGACGAAGTGGATGAAGTGGACGAAGCGGACGAAGTGGACGAATTGGACAAAGTGGACGAAGTGGTCGAAGTGGACGAAGTTCATGAAGTTGACGAAGTGCACAAAGTGGACGACGTGGACGAAGTAGACGAAGTGGACGAAATGGACGAAGTTGACGAAGTTCACGAAGTGGACGAAATGGGCGAAGTGGACGAAGTGGACGAAGTGCACGAAGTGGTGGAACTGGACGAAGTGGAGGAACTGGACGAAGTGGACGAAGTTGAGGTAGTGGACGAAGTGGACGAAGTGGACGAAGTGGACGAAGTGGACGCAGTGGACACAGTGGACGAAGTGGACGAAGTGGACAAAGTGGACGAAGTTGAAGAAGTTGACGCACTGGACGAAGTGGACGGAGTGGACGAAGTGGACGAAGTGGACGCATTGGATGCAGTGGACGAAATGAACGAAGTGCACGAAGTGGACGAAGTTGACGAAGTTGACGAAGTGGACGGAGTGGACGGAGTGGACAGAGTGGACGAAGTGGACGGAGTGGACGGAGTGGACGGAGTGGACGGAGTGGACGGAGTGGACGGAGTAGACGAAGTGGACGAAGTGGACTTAGTGAACGAAGTGGACGAAGTTGACGAAGTTGACGAAGGTGACGAAGTTGACGAAGTTGACGAAGTTGACGAAGTTGACGAAGTTGACGAAGTGGACGACGTGGACGAAGTAGAAAAAGTGGACGAAGTGGAAGAAGAAGAAGAAGAACAAGAAGAAGAACAAGAAGAAGAAGTGGAAGAGAAACAAGAAGAAGAAGTGGAAGAAGAACAAGAAGAAGAAGTGGAAGAAGTGGAAGATGTGGACGAAGTGGACGAAGTGGAGGAAGTGGAGGAAGTAGAGGAAGTGGATGAAGTGGACGAGGTGGAGGAAGTGGAGGAAGTGGAGGAAGTGGACGAATGTGGACGAAGTGGACGAAGTGAATGAAGTGGACGAAGTGGAGAAAATGGGAAAAGTGGACGGAGTGGACTGATGACAAATTTATGAACATCGAAAAACGGCGCCACAAACTTGTTTAACACTCGGCAAGTGTGACCGAATCGTATCAAGTAATAAAACTAGGTAAGACCAAGTATCGTTTTCCCAAAGGACTCACGGCCTAGTTAGTTATATGATTTGTTGATTATTTAAGACTTGTAAACAATTTATTGTAGATTTAAATGCAAAAGACAGTAATTAAACATGTATGCATGAATTTGATCAATGGAAAAGAGGAATACAAACACTTTAATGAATTAAATGGATGAGTATGTTGTTGGGGTTATCAATTTCATCTTATCCACTCTCATATACTTTAGGAATTCATCATTCTTTTCATCAATTGCTAATGCCACTCTCTAAATCACCTTGCAAGAAGGCCTATCCTTAATTACGAGTTCATACAATTCCTAGCATTCCTAGTAATTAATTCTGAAGTGCAGGAGCTTAAAGGCAACCAATATGCTATTGGGAGGAATTCCTCGGATCTAGATTTCCCCGTACGTTCCCATATCGACAAAATCAATAATCATGGCAATGAATGAGTTAAACAAAGCAAGCTTTAAGCAAAGAGGAAAAACCCTAACTAAAGATGAAAGAAAGCATGTATCTTAATATAAGATGTTAAAACAAATTCCATATATGAGAGTTTCACAAGACTACATTGATTCCCCAACAACAATACAAAGTTTAGTTCACCATATTCATGGTGAAACTAGATGAACAATAATGAAAGAATGAAAGATAAAACCCTAGAAAGGTGAAGAGGTAGCCTGAGCATCCAAGATCTTCCTTCAAGGGGTGGAAAAGAGAGTGTTTGCTTCGTCCCAGTCAAAGATACAAACCCTAGGAACACCTAAAGCTTATATACTATTCGTAAAATTACATAAAAGTGGGCCCAAGCCCAAAATAGTGCCGCTCAGCGGTAAACTACCGCGCAGCGGTAAGTGCGTGAGTTGTTTTCCTCCCCTCAGCGGCCTTTTCACCCCTCAGCGGAGCCAACGTGGGTTCCTGAGTGCCGCTCAGCGGTAGTTGCGGCTTCTCCTTTTGCACTTTTTGATGTCTTTTCTGATTCCATCTCTATCCTTCTTCACCTCTTTCACCAAATTAACCTTAAAACCTGCATAAAACACTGAAATCAAGCATAAACCTGTCCAGCTCTCTTATTTCCAAAAATATGAACAAAAGCATGATTCCAAGCTAGTTTCTAAGTGTTAAAGGTTGCTTTTAGTATCAATTTTAAGCATGAAAATAACAGTTTTTCAACTGTTATCACAACCCCAAACTTAGAACTTTGCTTGTCCTCAAGCAAACAAGATGTAACTCAATCTTCTACCAATCAATACAATGGTTTACTCCATTCAAAAATCCTCTTTTCAAGATAAGTAAAAACTTCAATTAAGCTCATGACAAAGACTTCAATCAAGACATACACATGCTTTAGTGTTCACAAAGTGACATAATATCCAACTAATGCTATTTTTCATGAATGATCAATCAACTAAGCATGGATGTTCATGTGTTCCTGGAATCTTTCCTCACTAAGTAAAGTGTTTCACTCAAATACAAGTGTATAAAAGGTAATCACTCATTCACTCTACTATCACAATGTCACATGAATTGACTTTGCCTTTCATTTAACCACAATCAAATAAATTCACAAGCATGCATCCTCACAAGGACTTTCCAATGGCTTATAATGTGGCTGGGCTAACAAGAAAATTGGTTTTTCTAGATCACAAAACCCTTGAGTTAAGAGAGTCATATAAACAAAATCATTCTTACTTTTCCCCAACTTTCTTTTGCATTGAGCTTTGCTTTTTCTTTTCTTTTCTTTCTCTTTTTCTTTCTCTTTTCACATACTTAATTCTTAGCTCTTAGCTCAATGCTTTCAAATTCCCTTTCTATTTTCCAACAACCCTAAACTTGAACATTTGTCAATACCACAAAATATTTTCTACTTAGCTCAAGGTAAAGCTTTCAACAAGGGTTTTAAATTTATGTTCAAGGCTAAGGGTTCAAATGATAGAACACATAGTGTTCTCTTTTGTGGCTTATTTCATGCAACTTGGCTAATATAAGGGCTACCAACAAACGGCCTTGATCATATGATGCAAACAAGCTAGTAATTCAATCATAGAAAACCTGGGCAAAGTCATTCATGCTTTCAAAGTAATAGCAGTCAATCACAAAAACTCTGGAGCTCAAAACCTCACATATAAGCTCATTCACATTTGACATACACATCTTACTTAATATCACAATCACAATCACAACATCATGCATTTGTTCACAAAGCTTGTGAACCACCTGTATAAGCATGTAATGTGCACATCTCAACATCAATCCATATCAAAGCATCATCAAGCATTACTTATCAAACAATCACAATCATAAGCAAACCATCATAGACAAAGTTTCCAATTGAGTACATCAAACCCTATTCTAAAAACAAAAGTAAATAAGTCCAGAACAAAACAAAAGATAAAACAAATCCTGCTCTAGTGCTGATAGCATCCATCAGTGAATGCTATCTCAGTTCCTCATCAACTCATGCTATCGTAAGAGTCTTCTCCCTCTCCTTCTTCTTGGATCCTACAGTCTTGATTCTTTTTGCCCGATGAGGAGGCCATCCCTGCATCAAACATAATTCACAAAACCACAAGATACATTGTTAAGCATTAGTAAACAATGAAGAAATCAGCCCGTAACAACAATGCTCTCACCAAACCCCAAACTTGAATGGAAACTTAATGCAAAAATGAATGGAAGAGAGGTTTTATGAAGGGGGAAGAAAAATAAAAATGAAGGGAACCCTTGGGAGATTGCTTAAGAGTGTGTGGGAGGAGTGAGATCTGAAAAATAAAGGCCAAGGCGTGACTTAGGGTATAAAAATACCCTAATGGGCTAGGGTTCCGCTAAGGGGCAATCCTAAGCCCAACCTGCGATACCACCGCTCAGCGGCACTTTCGTGATGTGCTTTTCATCTTCCTAGCCTGACCTAGGTGCCTTCTACTCATACCCCTCACTTGCTCCCTACAATTAAGGTCTCAGATCACTCAAACATTCAATCCCTATCATGCAACTAAAGCAGAACCAAAACAAACAATACAGATAAAATCAATCAACTGGGTTGCCTCCCAGGTAGCGCTTGTTTAACGTCACGAGCCTGACCCAAAATCCTCCAGCACCCTTCAGTAGATGCAAATCTTTCTTACCAACACCCATCAGTAGGTGTGTACAAACATAGTATCCTTCAATAGATACTCTTCCACCTAACATCCATCAGTAGATGTAAACCCTGTAACAAACTTATAACAAAAACAAAAATACCCAAAAGTTCAAAATTACATCACCAAACCAAAAATTAAAGAGTTCTTAAATCACTGGGTTGCCTCCCAGCAAGCGCTCTTTTAACGTCATTAGCTTGACCCAATAAAGTTCAAGTTCCTTCTTCATGGTTGATGTCCGTATCCCACCAACTCCTCAACTGCTTCCGGTGTACTGTTTTGACTCTTCTAGAATATGAAGATTCTATCTCTATCATCTCCTTTTCTTTGTAGCCTTTCACAACCCACAACTTGTTTTTGAATCTCACAGGTGTACCAAGTTGGAGTTGCTCTTTCATCCAGTAATCAGGAACTTTTCTTCCTCTGCCAATCTTTTCTTTTTCATGTACCTGAAACAACAAACAATGTTTACCTTTAACCTTGAGCTTTTCATCTTCAGGGCTAGTCATGAGTACATCTTGAAATGCAGCTTTATGACTAGCTTCTTCCTCCTGCATTTGTCTCTCTTCTTTGAAGACATCTACAACAACCCTTTCTTCTCGGTCTTGGAGCACCAATATAACTTCGTTCACATCAATGATGGCTTTGGCCGTTTTCATAAACGGTCTTCCGAGAATAATAGGTATCTTTTCAGTCTCCATCTCCATCACCACAAAGTCTACCAAGAATTGGAGTTTGCCTACACAAACTATAACATCCTCTGCTATTCCATAGGGTTCCTTTGAAGATCCATCTGCCATTACTAAATTAACTTTTATAGGCTTCACATCAACATCACCGATTTGCTCTAGTAAAGAATAAGGTATCAAGTTAACACTTGATCCTAAATCAAGTAAAGCTTTTTTAATCCTTTTCTTCCCTATTGTGCATGGAATGGAAAAGCCTCCTAGATCTTTTGCTTTTGGAGGGAATGGCTCCTTTTTAACAGCTTTATACTTCTTTGTATCATCATCTCTACGTCTTTTCTTTGTAGAGATTTCTTCCTCAGGTTTAGTATAAACTGCAATTT